>JABUQX010090525.1:17500-27500 GCA_015478945.1 Trachelipus rathkii | reverse complement strand
GTGAGGGGCCAACGCGTGCCCGCGCCCGCAGGCGCGATCCGGCGCGACACCAACGCACTATTAGCGCGCAAACGCTTAAATATTCTGGTTGTGACGTTATTCTATAACGTTATACAATATTTCTGCCTTATACGTTTGGCCCTTACACGTTTAATAAAATGTTTACTTCATTTATATTTTTTTAATTTCTTTACATATATATTTTTAATTTCTTTTCATAAATTAGATTTGAACCATCCAAGGTCGACTTACTTATTAAAGCATGTTGATGCAATTCTTTTAGATCTTTTAATTTTTGCATGGCTTCTTGATATAAGATACGTTTTTCATGAATGTTGATATCAGAGAGTAATATCCTATGCAATTCTTTCTCGTAATTGTTTAACTGTTCAACTTTAGGCATATAAACTATGATGTTGGGGTTGTTGATATGACCGATCATCATTCTGAGGTAGAGAGAGTATCATATAATTGATGATGTTGCGAAGATTATATCTGTTGCTGTGGATGTTGTTGATGCTGTAACTGATGTGGCTGCAGCTGTTGGGATGGCTGTAGATGTCGAGACTGCAGCGGCTGTTGGAATTGTTGGTTATTTTGTTTGGATGATGTATTACATTTCATTATCTCATATTCTTTATATGGTAAAACAGCTATCTTCTTCATTATTCGGCTATCCACTTAGTTATCAAAGAAAAACAATGACTGAAAAGGGTAAAGGTTGGAATACACCGCCTTCTTTCTGCAATAACTTCTTTTTATTTTTCAGATTTTTTTTTTATGTTACTGGAGAGTTTTTAATGATGTTTCTATGACGGCTTAGCTTCACCTACTTAGGTCTGTTTAAAGGATTATTTCTTTTTATAAAATTTAGACAGACTTCGCAAACACAATGGATAAATTTATCGTCTTCACAAATTAGTTTACTTTTATCAGCAGTTTTGAGATTTTTAAATTTTTTTTTCGGAGGGGTAAAGCCCGCTTACACCCCTTCGGGGTGATCCCCCCTCGCAGGATTCACACCCTTTCAAGGGGCGCATCCCCCTGGGTTTTCTCTCGGAAGGTAATGTGTTGCTTTAGATACTCTTGGTTAATGAAAACTGTTTATTCGTAAGTTAAGTACGTTATGTTAAATATTACTATGACAATGTGGAAAAACACTGATTTGTTAGAGAAATGATGAGTTTTTGTAAGATATTACTGTGTTAACTGACGATGATGTGTTAGAAACGTGAACCTAGGTTAAGTTTTTGTTGAATAATGTTAGGCTTGCCCTAGACTTTTGCTAATGTCTACGTTTATTCATAGGTCAAATGATGTTATACTCGAAACGAGTGACACTTTGATGAAGATAGTGTCAATTCATAGTTCAAGATGGTGGTATCTTTGATAGATTGGTACTTTGTTAAGGGATTTTGTTTAGATAATCACGTTTTTCCTTTTTGTAAATTATGCTCAAAAAAGGGGGAACATGATTCGAGTTTGTATGACCTGTTAGCTGACTTACCTTGATCAGCTAGGGAATTTTTCAGGATGTTAGCTGATTATTCATACGCGAGGTATGTAAGGTTTGCATTTGTACATTATATTCCCAGTCGCGGTTATGATTTTGTTAGCTTTTGGATGTAAAATCTTTGTTGGTTAAGCATATATTCCGTAGGTTAGTTATATAAAAAGAACATTTTTATGTTATGTTTGTCCAAATGATACTTGAAATATGACTTGAATCAAATAGATCAATAAGATCACAGGCGGGTGGGACGGGTAGGGGACTGGGGTGGATGGGTGGTTTGATTTAACTGATTTTACTGATTTACTGCTTTAAAATCAGTAAATTATTACGTTTTACTTTGTGATATTTTACTCAAAGACTGTATTTTTTATGTTATTAGGATAAAATTTTGGTTATTTTTTGTTTATGTTTGGTTAAAAACTTTGTTATGTTTGCGATTATTCGCTGGGGATTATGATATTTAAGACGAGGTTATGATGAATTATTTGTTAAATGTTACGAAGTTGATGTAAAATATTTGTTACGTCGCATTATATTCTTTGTCAGTGTGATGATTAGACAGGTTTATGCTAAACTTTTGTAAATATTACGATGTTAATGTAAAAATTAACATTGATATGTTGGAAATTGCATGAAAATAGTGTGAATAGGTTTACGTTTTGGACGAAGTGTTTATGTACTTTACTGTTGTTAAGGGCAGAAGTTTGTAATGTTAGTAGTTTTTTCGTACGTATGGTGTGTTGGGTTTGTCGTTGTATTATATTTCTAGTTCAGGTTATGTTATTTGGTTTATATTAATGTAAAAACGTTGTTACGTTAGCTTATACTCGATGGTTAGTATATATAAGAACTTATTTTTGTGTTTATGTTTGAATAAAACTTTGCTATGTTTACACTTATTCATCGTTGGTTTATATGCTTATAAATCAAACGGATTTATTAAATTTCTTGTTAAAAATTATGGGTTTTAGGGATAGATTACGGTTAAATATGCTAGAGATACTGTTTTTGGAAAAAGCATGAATAGGTTACGTTTCTGTATGCAATGTTAGTAACTTTACAGGTGTTAAGTGTGGGACTTTATTTTTGTTTGTTATTTTTTTTTTTTTTTATTTTTCAACAGTTTATTCATGCTTAAGTTTGGTGATAGTTCGTACAGTTGTACATTTTTTTAATTAGTCCCATATGATGCATGTTTAGCTTTATTAATGTCGAAACTTTGTTACGAGCATATATTCGGTGGTTAGTATATAAAGAACTCATTTTGTGCGAGGCGTTTCGTTATTCCCAACGATGTGTCATTTATATTTAATTTCGTAAACCGAATGGCGACTGCTACATTGCTCATATTCCTGTCAGAGGGTTAAATATAATAAGTATTGCATCACTTTATGCAAATGGTTATAGCTTAAAATCATTTTCCATGTTTAGAGTTGTTATTTTCTGAAAGGGGGAAGGATTAAAAAAGAGATAATGTTATTTGGGTAAGGTTATGATAATTTTTTTAAATAATTACTATGATAATGTAAAAAACTTTGTTACGATAGCATATATTTTGGTCTGTATGATAATCCGTCAAGGTTATGATACATTTTTTGATAAATGTTACTGTGTCAATGTAAGATTAACGTTAATATGTTAGAGATACTGCCTGGAAAAGTAACAGGTTACGTTTTTTATGTAAAGTTAGTTACTTTACTGGTGTTAAGTGTGGAACTTGTTAATGTTAACAGTTTATTAGGGCGTATGATGTTTAGGTTTTGTCGATTGTACAGTTATTTTCCTAGTTCATAATGATGCTATGCTTTGGTTGTTATTAAGGGTGAAAACTGTTTATGTTAGCCTATTTTCAATCTGATTAGTATATAAAGAAAATCCGTGGATACTTTGTTTAATGCTCACGTTGACTTCATGATGTAAGTTTGTGGTTAGGTTTGTCTTTGTACATTATTTTCTTAATTCATGTTACGCTATGTAGCTTTATTGATGTGGAAATCTTATTACGTTAGAGTATATTCGTTGATCAGTATAATAATTAAACAATGTTGTGATAAATTTAGTTAAATATTACTTGTCAATGTAAAGATTAACGTTAATATGTTAGAGATATGCTTGAAAAAAAGTAAAGATTAGGTTACGCTTTGCATACCTTGTTAGTTGCTTTAACAGGTGTTAAGGGTGGAACTTTGTTAATGTTAACAGTTTATTTGTGTGTAAGTTGTGTTAGGCTTGTCTTTGTTGCATTATTTTCTTAGTTCATGTTACGCTATGCTAGTTTTAAGTGTGGAACTTTGTTACGTTAGCATACTTTCGCTGCTTTGTATGATTATTAACCAATGTTGTGAGAAATTTTAGTTAAATGTTACTGTGTTAGTGTAAGATTAACGTTAATGTTAGGTTATGCTTGAAAAGTAAGATTAGGTTACGATTTGCATACCATGTTAGTTGCTTTTCTGGCTGGTGTTAAGTGTGGAACTTGTTAATGTTAACAGTTTATTGTTTAAGGTGTGACAGGTTTGTCTTTGTACATTAATTTCTTAGTTCACGTTACGCTATGTTAGCTTTATTGATGTGGAAACTTTGTTACGTTAGCATACTTTCGCTGCTCTGTATGATAATTAACCAATGTTGTGATAAATTTTAGTTAAATATTACCATGTTAGTGTAAATTAACATTGTATGTATGTTAGAGATATGCTTGACAAATGTGTGAATAGGTTACGTTTTGCATGCAATGTTAATTACTTTACTGGTGTTAAGTGTGGAACTTTGTTTAATGTTGACTGTTTTATACTCCTGCTTAAGCCCTGTGTTAGGTTTGTTTGTGTAACATTATTTTCTTAGTTCGAGTTGATGCTATGTTAGCTTTATATTAATGTGAAAACTTTTTTACGTTAGAGTATACTCATTTGGTTTCTTTATGATAATTACACACGGTTGTGGTAAATTTTTTGTTAAATGTTTACTATGTTTAATCGTAAACAATATCAGTGATATGTTAGACTAAATAAGTGTGAACTAGGTCTGCTCTTTGTATGCTATGTTATTAGCTTCAACGCTGTTTAAGTGGGAACTTTGTTAACGTTTAACAGTTTATTCGATGTTTAAGATTGTTAAGTTTGTCGTTGTGGGTTATTATTCAATAGTTAGATGATGTTAAGTAATCTTTATTAATGTGAAAACTTTGTTACGTTAGAGTATACTCATTGATCTGTATGATAATTACACATGGTTGTGGTAAATTTTTGTTAAATGTTACTATGTTAATGTAAAAATATCAGTGATATGTTAGAAAAAGTGTGAATAGGTTGCGTCTTTGTATGCTATGTTAGTTACTTCACCGCTGTTAAGTGGGGAACTTTGTTTAACGGTTTACAGTTTATTCATGTTGAAGATGTGTTTAGGTTTTGTCGTTGTGGGGTTTTATTCATAGTTCAGATGATGCTAAGTAAGCTTTATTAATGTGGAAAACTTTGGTACGTCAACATATATTGATTGTTGTTAAAGAACTTGATTTTTATGTTATGTTTATTTAAAATGATACTCGAAAATATGACTTGAATCATAGATCAATAGATCAATAGATTCAATTAGATCAGCAACTGGAAGGGGTGGTCGATCTGGCTGGATGGTAATTTGTTTTACTGATTTAGTGATCTTAGGGTAATGTAAAACGTTACAAATTTAGTAAAAAAATTTGACCTTAATCACTGATTAATAGATCACAGATGGTCAGGAGGTAGGTTGGATAGTGGTTGGATAGTGGTTTAATTTAGTGATTTACTGCTTTATTGTATGTAAAAACATGACAATTTTAGTAAACAATTTGACCTTAAATCAATAGATCAATAGATCAATAATGGGTCAGGAGGGAGGTTGGATATGTGGTTTGATTTAGTGATTTAATGCTTTAGGGGTATGTAAAGCGTTACAATTTTAGTAAACAAATTTGACCTTAATCAAGTAGAATCAATAGATCATAGATGGTCAGGAGGAGGTTGGATAGTGGTTTGAATTTACTGATTTACTGCTTTAGGGTATGTAAAACGTTACAATTTTAGTAAAAAATTTGACCTTAATCAATAGATCAATAGATCACAGATGGTCAGGAGGGAGGTTGGATAGTGGTTTGATTTAGTGATTTACTGCTTTAGGGTATGTAAAACGTTACAATTTTAGTAAAAATTTGACCTTAATCAATAGATCAATAGATCACAGATGGTCAGGAGGGAGGTTGGATAGTGGTTTGATTTAGTGATTTACTGCTTTAGGGTATGTAAAAACGTAAATTTGTAAGTTATAAACAAAAAGAATAAGAAATTTTATTTATTTATTTATTTATTTTTTATTATTTTTATTTTTTCTTGATGTAGGTTTCGTCGTTCTATGTCAAGATTTCAGGTTTGAGGGGCTGGTGACCCTCCTTTGGGTGTGTACGGATATTTAACCCATATATGATGTGAGTACCTTATATGAAGATTGTATACCAAGTTTCAGCTTTCTACGTCAATATTTAATGTTTGAAGGGGGGTGGGGTCCCCCCTTCGGGGGAACCCATGGGGGTGTTACTTCGTATACACCGAGGTTATGTTACCATCTAACCATCCTCCAAATTTTAACACGATACGAATAAGTTCTCGGAGGCAGGCTGGCAATCAAAGACGGAGTCTGAACCGGATGCGAAGAAGCAACCGCGGCGGAATGCGAAGTCGGAGTGCATAAAAAAAGCGACCCCTTACAGGGATCGTTTTTTCGACTCAGATTCGATTTCCTTCGGAAATCGAATCTTCGACGTAATAATAATAATAATAATAATAATAATGTGTATGTGTATGCGCACGCGGTTGATCTGATCAGTACGCGCGCTCAGTTCTGTATCTGTCGGTCCAAACAGACCTTCCGTCTGTTGACCTCCAGTGGTCGTCGGCCCGAACGCTTGTTTAGGCCTAAAACGTGCCGCTCGCGAAGCAGCCACAAGGGCGTAAGCAAAATCTCAGCGTTCACCCTCGGGGGTGACCCCCCTCTATATACATCCTACAGACTTGAAATTTACCCTGTTTCGTCCTTATCCCATACATACATTATATTCCAAGTTTAAAGCAAATATCTCTATTCCTTCATATCGAAAAGGGTGGTCTCGCGGAAACTGTACACTTACTACTTATCTCATTTAGAAAATGGTAAGAGAAAGGTGATTAATTATTCAAAATTATAAAAGGTATAAATATATTAATCACATAGGCCACAAATCTAATAATATTAAAAATATATGTTAAATATATAAATTTCGACCTTAATGATTTATACTTATGATATTTTATTTATTATACCGTCCATATAAATGATATCGTCAATATTAAAACCAAATAAATCATCTCTATATACCATTCTTAAAATATTGTTGAATAATTATTTTTTTTTATAACGCTTCTAGGCTTGGCGACAACAGAATTATATATATATATATATTATATATATATATATATATAATATATATATTATATATATATATATAATATATATATAATATATATATATATAATATATATATATATATATATATATAATATATATTATATATATATTATATATATTATATATATATAATATATATACGTGTGTGTTTGTCTGTTAAGCATGGTTTGTGCGTATGTGTGCAAGTAACTTTATAATTTCGAATTATTCGTGCCTTTTCTTTAAATAAAAGCTAATAATATAAGTACTTAAGAATTCAGGTTACAAAACACCAACAAAAGAAGAAGAAGAAGAAGAAGAAGAAGAAGAAGAAGAAGAAGAAGAAGAAGAAGAAGAAGAAGAAGAAGAAGAAGAAGAAGAAGAAGTTGAAGTAACTTTACACAACAAAAATTCAATCGCTTTATTGTTGTCATGGCCTAGCATTTTGCTCTCGGAATTCGAGCCATCTTTTAATAAAGCGAGTTACTAAGTAACTTCTCTTGATCAATTTGGTTTTAAATTATGAAAGGTTTAAAAACGAGAAGAATACAAAATTTTGACTCAGAAAATTGCTGGTCTTCTTTTTTTTTTTTTTTTCCAATTTGGAGGAATTTAATTTCTGGCGTTGGAAACAGGATGCCAAGTCTTCTATTGAAGGTAAAAAAAAAATAAAATTATTCCGTTTAATGTCGTGCATATATTCTCAAATGAAATTTTAATGAATTTTTAACAGCATATTTACTAAAGATTATTACATTTTAGAGCTCCATCGTATCCTCATTTTATGCGCATATATATATATATATATATATATATATATATATATATATATATATATATATATTATATATATATATATATATATATATATATATATATATATATATATATATATATATATATATATATATATATATATATATAGGTCACCACACCTCACAGGGAGGGTCTTTTTCAGGGATATGGCAGAATTGTAAAATAAATGAAAACCTAAGCCCAAGCCTAGCGCAAATCTCTCAAGTGAACGCAAATGGAGTCTTAAAGAGAGAAAGATTAAATACAAGATAAACAGAAGATTGCAGGAAGTTCAACAGAAAAGAGGAGGCTGGAAAGGAGACACCACAGCGGGAAACTCTGGAATTTAAAATATTCACACAATATTCTTGTGCGAACAAGACACTACTTGTTCTACGAGGGCAGTGTAATTGTAGTAGATTACAGGAAGTCAGCTCCCTCAAGCACCTGCCGTTGTAGAACCTATAGAAATTCTCTAGTCTCTTTTCCTGAGACTCGACTCAACCCAAAAGGTGAGTGAAACTTTAGTTCCGACCCCACTAAATGTGAGAATAGTACTCCGTACAAGGTCGAATATGACCCTTATGTAATTCGAGTAACTGTTCGAAAGGAAAAAAAATTCCCGCCCTCTGAACAGAAACCTCAGCATTTTTTGAGGCCACCTTAACAACAGTTGTGATATGACGTTTGCAAGATTTATTGTCTATGTTTTGACCAAGAATATTAATGTTATTCACAGGTGAGAGGATAACCGTAGAAGGAAATAGGAAGTTGGAGATAGAACAGAACCTTGAAGATCGCCGCAATTAACAGAAATGGAAGAATATGTCGCTCTATCAACAAGTGCAGATATGGAACGATCTGAGAGAAAACTAGGCATGAGAAAGCAAAGAAAAGGAAGAAAGTTTTTGATGTGTCAAGTGCCATCACACAAGGCTCCCCATAGTTCCTAAGGGCAGAAGATCATAAATCAGTGAGATGAGAAAGTGTGTCACAAGTTGATCTCGTCCGTCGAAAACCATACTGGAGATCTGAAAGAATTGAATGAGATTTCAGATTATCCAGTGATCCAGAAAATGAGAGTTAAGGAGAGTTTCAAATATTTTTTGACAGAATACAAGTGAGAGCTACATGACGATAGTCAGAAGGATCAGATCGTCTACCCTTCTTCAGGGTCAGCTGAAAATTTGCGTGCTTAAAGCATTGATAAAAAAGGATTAGTAGCACAGAAGCACACTCCCTCAAAGCACTTGGAGTAATGCCATCCGGTCTACTAGTTTCCTGACTTTCATAGATTTCAGGATTTCATGCACTTGGCCATGTGTTATCACGGGTAGAGACATGAAAAATCCGAAAGGAGAAGAGGTGTCAGAATTGTCCAGGGTGGAATTAAATGAAAAAAAGGAGGACGAAGGGGAGGAAAGACGAAGTTAATTGACATATTATTGGCAAGAGACTAGAAATTTTTTGTCAGCAGGAAAACGCTTTCTTTTAACGAAAGTATTATTGATTGGTCTAATAATATTCCTGCAACGATTCCGAGCTGAATGTCTCTCTCTCTCTCTTTTCACTCTCTCTCTCTCTCTCTCTCTCTCTCTCTCTCTCTCTCTCTCTCTCTCTCTCTCTCTATCTATCTATCTATCTATCTATCTATCTATCTATCTATCTATCTATCTATCTATCTATCTCTCCTGAATGATATGAAAATAGGTGCCATTGATCCTCAGATTTTGACAAGAAAAATATTTAGATGAATATAAAGAATGAACCTGCTAATCCCATCGACGACCACGGCCCTTGACTTTTCAGAAGATACCGAAGCTTCCTCCGAATCAAAACAAGATTCATTCAAAGAAACGACGCAATGCCTTACAATTATCTCGATTAAAGTACAAGAAAATACGTTTAGGGCATGGTGGAGCTATTGGATAAAACATTATAACTAACAGCTACAAATATATAATCAAAGGTATACCGATAGGAGGGAGAATGGTGTATTTATATCGAGGCTTAGTGGGAAGCATAATAAGTCAAGCATGTTCAAAAATTGGTGTGGGAGATCTGTTTTATGTGTAAGATTGTATTCTCATTCATCCTATGTTAAAGAAAGGAGAAGCATTTCAATCTTTTACCTTTGATAATAGGTATCTATGTGTCCCTATGTGTCTCCAAAAAAGAGACGTATGATAATTATCATACGTCCCTTTTTTCCATCTTTCGATTCTTTCATTAACAAAA
>JABUQX010090525.1:0-5000 GCA_015478945.1 Trachelipus rathkii | reverse complement strand
CTACACCATGTACACGACATACAACAGCAATATGTAGACCCGCACGAAGGATAATAATATAAGATAACCACACGGTCAACCACAACATGAGATCAATACACTCAAGACCCAACTACTACAAATAGGAACCAACCACCCGAACCGAAAGTGAACAATGATGAAACGCGCACACCTAATCGCTTACCTTAGTAGTACAAAGATACACCCTACTCATCAAACGATATACGTACAGTAGGCGATACTCCAATTATATATAATATATACTAACTATATAAAAATATACGTACAATATATTAATAAATATATATAATAATATACCTATATATATATATATAAGTGATCATAATATTATCTAATATATATGACTAAATAGAAGTCACCAGATATATAATATACTATATCATAATATATATATATATATATATATATAGTATATATATTATATATATGCGATAGAGGAGTTGCCAAAATTGTAGCAAAACTGTCTCCTGATTTCCTGAGAAAGTTTAACTCCCTGCCCCAACTCATCACTATAATATATATATATATATATATATATATAACTACTATATATATATTACTACTATAATATATATATATATATATATATATATATATATATAATATAATTAATATACCAAATTGATATATATATAATAGTATATATATATTATATTATATACAAATATATATATATATATATATATATAGTATATATAGTATATATTTAATATAATTACTATATATATATATATATATATATATATATAATATATAATATAAATATATATATATATTCAATCTTGAAACTACATAAATTAAGTATTAGGTATTATTTATTATTAGTTATTGTAAAGAATTAATATATAATACTTATATTGTGTTACTTTATTTTCTTATTGAGTGTAAAACATCTGGCTACGGAATGGGAAGAAATATAAAGGCAAAGACTCCGCCTAGTTCTAGTTATGCCGGTCTCCATCTCACTGTTTGTCACTTTCATTGTCCTTTGAAAAAAAAGAAACTTCACTGAGCGTGTTACTGCCAGATCACCAGTATTCCTGCTGGCGTAATGGAATATTTGACTACTGAAGTTCTTGAATTGACTAGTAATGCAACCTGGGGTAATAAGAAAACTCTTATCCTTCAACGTCATCTTAAACTTGCCATCAGAAACGATGAGGAATTAAACAAATTCCTTTTTGATGTTACGATTTCTAAAGGAGATGTTGTTTCCAATACCAGTACAAGACCGAAAGGAAGTAAACTTCATTACCTTATAATACTAATAATACCTAAGTAACCGGCAACCGCACATCACAATCATATATATATATATATATATATATATATATATATATATAAAAACCAGATACATAAATTTTATGTATATATATATATATATATAATATATAATATATATATATATATATTATATATATATATATAATATATATATATATATTATATATATATTATATATATATATATATATATAATATATATATATATATTAAATTATATATATAATATATTATATATATATAATATAAATATATATTATATATATATATATATATATATATATTATATATATATATATCATATAATATATATATATATATATATATACATACACATAAATATATATATATATATATATATATATATATATATATATATATTAAAACCAGGTGGCAGATAAATTTTTTCGGAAATACGTTCCAAGTTTGATACTGTTAACTTAAAAAATAATTCCTTCCATCTTTATTGAAATAATAATTTTATAATTTTTATACTTTTATTTCCTGGCAAGAAAACTCTGATCGTTTAAAACAGACTGCAGTTTTGAGATCGACTTAAAAACATGTTCTTTTAGTTGATTGGTTTTATGTTACCCACAGAAAGCTAGTCATTACTGAAACTTGCTTGGTAATATTATTCATACTTACATAAGCACTACCAGAGACTTTACCACATTTTCTTAGGTGATTTGTGTATATTTACCAACAGAAAAAGAACTATCAATACTAAAACTTGCTTGGTATACTTCATTTTTGCAACAAGTCTACCAGACATTTTACATTATAACTCGCTGTTAAAATAAACCTGTATAAAAATAGACAAATTTTCATAGTAGGCCTGGCCTATATTCCTAAATAATAATTTATAGATAAGTAAATATATATAAACGCTATGTATCTTTATCCATAAAATAATCAAAAATAATAAAAAAACAAAAGTCCTTCCTTCCTCCATATAAAAAAGGCAATAAGTTCTCTACATTAAAATATTCCTATTATGAATAGCTTTTCGCGCAGCATTAATGGATTGAGCTTTGTAGTCATTTGATATGGTAAGAAAGAGAGAAAAAAAAAGAACGAATGCTGATAATCGAATCTGACGCTATCTCTTCCTTCGCAAAATTTCTATAATCTCAAACCTCTTTCATAGCGTCAGACATAAAACATTCGATAAGGGCTATGCCTTTTGTATTATTGTCTCAAAGATATGGCCTTTATTCAACTCGAAAATGCTATTGTTTATATATATATATATATATATATATATATAATATATATTTTTATATATATATATAATATTATTATACTATATAATATATATATATATATATATATATATATATATTTATATATTATATATATATTATATAGATATATTTCTATAAATGTAATATATAGAGATATTTATGTATATTAAATATATATAATATATATATAGTATATATATATATATATATATATATATATATATATATATATATATATATATTATTATATATATTCATCTACCTCCTATTCCCAGATTGGGGTTGAAGTGCGTAGCATACACCGGAACTGAAAAGTAGTAGAAAAACATGACGCAAGTCGAAAAGAAAGCCACCTTTACCGTCCCCTTTATAACCTTAAGTGAGAACTCGTCTCAGTCAGAAAAATCCACCCTAGAGGTTTCACGAGGCTGCGACGGACCCTCACTGGTATCTCATCAATGTGGGGGTCATTCCCTGAGCAAAGCCCACAACCATACCTCCTCACAAATATGCGCCATTCACTCCTGTTATGAACCTCTCTTCTCGCATCTGCCAAACTCACATTCCTCTCCTTCAGGCATTCATTTGCAGACTCAATCCACTTTTCCTTCGGTCTCCCAGCCGGTCGATTTCCAGCAAACTCACCACTATACATCCGCTTAACCAACCGACTATCATCCATCCTTTACACATGACCAAACCATCTCAATGTACTTTCATTTATTCTCTCGCTTACGCCTTTCTTCCCATCACACAACTCCCTAATGAGTTCATTAAAAATCATGAGGGTTGAAATACGGGTGATTTTGGTGAATTCTACAAAAATTTGAAATCTTTCAATTGTTTCGTAATCGTATTCACTGAGATATTGTACGTAATAAACATTACCCACAAATATCCAGAAGCTCTGTCAAACAATTGGAAGGCTGAATTTTCAGAATTTGTCTAAATGACGAAAACTGGAGTTGGTACCACAATTGTTCCTAGCTAATCTGAAAGGGGAAGTGGGGAAGTTAATAAAAAAAGAAGAGTTCTATCCCTGGAAAAGAATGGAAAAAAATTATTTCTAGCTAGCACCCCTGGTATCATTATTATTATTATAAGCATTTCCTAATAAAATAAAAAAAATAACCAAAAAACTCAAATCTTTTGAAATCTGCAATCAAAAGCAAATTTGTTAAAAGTTTATTTATGACTTCAAGTTTATTCTCCTTCATTCTACCATGATGCACTACATTTTAGTATCCATAATTGTTGACGAGAACTTCTCTTATAATCATATTGAAAATATGATGTTTGTTTTGTAAGATTTTCAAACAAATATCGATGAAACATTTTCAAATATTTTGGAAGTTGAAACAGAACTTCTGCTTTCAGTTAATGAAGAAATGATAATACCTCATGTGAGAATCAATATAAAATGAAATTGCATAAGACAATTACAATTTCTTTTCCTGGTTAATTTTTCAAACCAGTTAGAGAACATGTTCGTGAGAGATAGATTCCTAATTACTAATCTTTGTAAAGTCACTTTTTCCATCGATATCTATTGAAAAATTTACGAATTTTGCAAATAAATTTGGTCTATAAAATCACATTTGGGTTGTTAAGGAATTTAGCTCAAAACGTGAGCTAAAAAGAGATATTTATCTACTCTGATAAGGCTCAAAACATATTTTTCAATTCTACAAGAAAAGAAAGCCTAGCAGAACTGGCTTTAATGAGTGTTCATCACAGATACACAATATAAACGGAGGAAATTATCAATCATTTTTTTGTTAAGAGACCAAAGTGAAGAATTTTTTATATAAATAAAATTACATTTTTCTCTGTATTTTAATATTATATATATATATATATATATATATATAATAATAATATATATATATATATATATTATATATATTAATATATAGTATTATATATATAATATATATATATATATATCCGGATATGTATATATATATATATTATATATATAATATATATATATATATATATATATATATATATATATAATATATATATATAATATATATATATATATAATATATATATATATATATAAAAAGGTGAAAAAGGGTAAAACTATATAAACAATTGGAATTAGGTAGTTGAAGTTAGTTAGTTTGAGTTAGGGTCTATTCGAACGACACCTTTTTTTTCGATAAATTAATTAAGCTGTTTGAATTTTTATAGAGGGGGAGAAGTGGAATAACCATTGAGGGAGTATATCACCCATTGGTATAAAATTTTCATCAAATAACTTAGAGTAAGTAAGTTGACGAATCAAATTAAGTTTATATATTATATAAGTGAACACCAGGCAGTATATAATCAGGTAATGTATAACGCCATATAGTAGTCGATCCTTACAAGATACACGGAAAAACATTAACCGTTTCAGTTGGGATATGTGTACGTAACGTACAATCATTTAATCCGAGGA
>JABUQX010090524.1:15000-20000 GCA_015478945.1 Trachelipus rathkii | reverse complement strand
CTGAAGCCAGAGCCGGAGCCGAACTGATGCTGGTGCTGGTGCCGGTGCCAGGGCCCAGGTCTAGGGTATAATTTTTCAGAAATATTTTTTAGGTGAAAATTTTGCCAGAAGACGTGCTAAACAATTTTCAAATAGTGCAGAAACCTTAGTCGGATCCAGAGCCGGATCCGGAGCCGGAGCCGGAGTAGGAAACGGAGCCGGATCCTGGGTATAAATTTTTTCAAAAAATATTTTTATAGGTGAAAATTTTATTGCCAGAAAGTAGTGAACAATTTTCAAAGAGTGCAGAAACTATAGCCGGAGGAGCAGCAAGCCAGAAGTCGCAACCGGATCAGGCCGGATCGGAGCCGGATCCTGGGTATAATTTTTTTTAGATAAAAATTTTTAAATAGTGCAGAAACCTTAGTTGGATCCGGAACCGAAGCTGAAGTCGGAGCCGGATCCGGATCCGGATCCTGGGTATGAATTTTCTTCAGAAAATATTTTTTTAGGTGAAAAATTTATTTCAAGAAGACGTGCTGAGCAATGTTCAAATAGTGTAGAAACATTAGTCGGATCGGAGCCAAGCCGAAAATATTATCCGGAGCCACGTATCCGGAGCCGGATCTTAGGTATGAATTTTCGGGAAATATTTTTTTGGTGAAAAATTTATTGTCAGAAGACGTGCCGAACAATTTTCAAATAGTGCAGAAACCTTAGTCGAATCCGGAGCCGAAGCTGAAGTCGGAGCCGGATCCGGATCCGGATCCTGGGTATGAATTTTCTTCAGAAAATATTTTTCTAGGTGAAAAATTTATTTCAAGGAGACGTGCTGAACAATGTTCAAATAGTCTAGAAACACTAGTCGGATCCGGAGTCGTATCCGGAGCCGGATCCGGAGCCTGATCCTGGGTATGAATTTTTTTCGGGAAATAATTTTTTGGGGAAAAATTTATTGTCAGAAGACGTGCCGAACAATTTTCAAATAGTGCAGAAACCTTAGTCGGATCCGGAACCGAAGCTGAAGTCGGATCCGGATCCGGATCCTGGGTATGAATTTTCTTCAGAAAATATTTTTAGAGTGAAAAATTTATTTCAAGAAGACGTGCTAAGCAATGTTCAAATAGTGTAGAAACGTGAATGGATCGGATCCAGGCAAGCAAAATCGTATCCGGAATATCGGAGCCACGTATCGGAACCGGATCTGGGTATGAATTTTTCAGGAGAAATATTTTTTGGTAGAAAAATTTATTGTCGAAGACGTGCCGAACAATTTTCAAATAGTGCAGAAACCTTAGTCGAATCCGGAGCCGAAGCTGAAGTCGAAGCCGAATTCGGATCCGGATCCGGATCCGGATCCGGATCCGGTATAATTTTCTTCAGAAAATATTTTTTAGGTGAAAAAATTTATTTCAAAGAAGACGTGCTGAACAATGTTCAAATAGTCTAAAAACGCACTTGTCGGATCCAGACGGATCAGACAGATCGGAGCCTGATCCTGGAACGAATTTTTCGGGAAATAATTTTTGGGGAAAAAATTTATTGTCCAGGGCATCCGAACAATTTTCAAGTAGTGCAGAAACCTTAGTCGGATTCGGAACCGAAGCTGAAGTCGGATCCGGATCCGGATCCGGATCCTGGGTATGAATTTTCTTCAGAAAATATTTTTTTAGGTGAAAAATTTATTTCAAGAAGACGTGCTGAACAATGTTCAAATAGTGTAGAAACATTAGTCGGATCAGACGAAGCCGAAGTCGTATCCGGGCCGGATATGAATTTTTGGAAATATTTTTCGGGAAATATATGAATTTTTTTCGGGAAATATTTTTTTGGTGAAAAATTTATTGTCAGAAGACGTGCCGAACAATTTTCAAATAGTGCAGAAACCTTAGTCGGATCCGGAGCCGAAGCTGTAGTCGGAGCCGGATCCGGATCCGGATCCGGATCTGGGTATGAATTTTCTTCAGAAAATATTTTTTGAGGTGAAAAATTTATTTCAGGAAGACAATGTTCAAATAGTCTAGAAACATTAGTCGGATCCGGAGCCGAAGCCGAAGTCGTATCCGGAGCCCTATCCGGAGCCGGATCCTGGGTATGAATTTTTTTCGAGAAATATTTTTTTAGTGAAAAATTTATTGTCAGAAGACGTGCCGAACAATTTTCAAATAGTGCAGAAACCTTAGTCAGATCCGGAGCCGAAGCCGAAGTCGGATCTGGAGCCGGATCCTGGGTATGAAATTTTTTCGAAAAATATTTTTTTAGGTAAAAAATTTATTGCCAGGAGACGTGCTGAACAATTTTCAAATAGTGCAGAAACCTTAGTCGGATCCGGAGCCGAAGCCGAAGTCGGAGCTGGATCCGGATCCGGATCCGGATCCGGATCCTGGGTATGAATTTTTTTCAAGAAATATTTTTTAGATGAAAAATATATTGTCAAAAGACTTACTGAACAATTTTCAAATAGTACAGAAACCTTAGTTGGATCCGGAGCCGGATCTGAAGCCGGAGTCGGAACCGGATCCTAGGTATGAAATTTTTCAATAAATATTTTTAGGTGAAAAATTTATTGCCAGAAGACGTGCTGAATAATTTACAAATAAGTCAGAATCCTTAGTCGGAGCCGAAGCCGAAGTCGGAGCCGGAGCCGGATCCTGGGTATGAATTTTTTTCATTAAATACTTTTTAGGAGAAAAATATATTGTCAGAAGACGTGCTGAATAATTTTCAAATAGTGCAAATTCCTTAGTCGGATCCGGATCCGGAGTCGGAGCGGGAGCCGAGTATGAAATTTTTTCGAAAAATATTTTTTAATTTGAAAAAATTATTACCAGAAGACGTGCTGAACAATTTTAAAATAGTGCAGAAACCTTAGTCGGAGCCGGAGCCAGAGCCGGAGCCGGCCGGACCAGTTAGATTTTGGGTATAAGTTTTTCAAGAAATATTTTTATGTGAAATATATTACCAAAGAAGTGCTGGACAATTTTCAAATAGTGTAGAAAACCTTAGCCGGAGCCAAAGTCTGAATAAAAAAATTATTTACGTTTGCGTGAGGGAATATATATATATATATATATATATATATATATATATATATATAATATATATATATATATATATATATATATATATATATATATATATATATATATATATATATATATATATATATATATATATATATATATATATATATATATATATATATATATATATATATATATATATATATATATATATATATATATATATATAACTGTTATCTTTCTTTGCTGTTCACATGCATTACCCAATGTATGAGTGCAATTTTTTTTGGCTAATAATATATATAACATATATATATATATATATATATAATATATATAATACAATAATATATATATATATAATAATAATAATATAATAATAATAAATATATATATATATATATATATATATATAATAATATATATATATATAATATAAAAATATATATATATAATAATAATATAATAATAATAATAATAATAATATATATAATATATAATATATATAATATATATAATAATAATATGTATATATATAATATAAATAATTATATGTATATATATGTATATATATAATAATATATATATATATATGTATATATATATATATATATATATATATATATATATATATATATATATATATACTATATATAGATATAAATATATATATATATATATATATATATATATATATATATATATATATATATATATATATATATATATATATATATATATATATATATATATATATATCCCCTAGTCTCTAAAATAGAACATAACTGTTGCGGTAAATCTTTTTGAAATAGCCAATAAATATCCTCAACGTCATAGATGAATCATACGTCATACCTCTCAAGCCATACCACGTGGAAAAGCACAATTTCAAATGCTAATAAGCATAATAAGGATAGCATAATGCTAATAAGGTGATGTCACGAATTTTAACAATTTAGAAAATAATTTTTATAGATTCTCTTGATTGTTATAAATTTTTTTTATAAAAATTTAAAATTTAATTTAATCGCCTTCCCAGAAAGGCATCTCGGAACAGTTTTCTAATCTCCTGCTTCGATATCACTGCTTTGAAACTTAGTACTTATTTAAATCGACAGGAGGGTGGTTGGAACACCTGCTGGGGCTACATGGCATTCTGCTTGGGTGCTCCTGGGTTACAGGAGCAACCAAGAAATGCCGAAATGTGCACAACATGCTTGTTGCGACAAATTTGCAATAATAAGACAAAGAAAAATTTCACTCGCGCCAGGATTCGAACCATCGACAACAGCGTCGCCGTCAGACAATGTACAGAAAGCTCTACCACTAGTCCGATCCACCTTCCCAGAAAAAGAAGGCATCTCGGAACAGTTTTCTAATCTCCTGCTTCGATATCACTGCTTTGAAACTTAGTACTTATTTAAATCGACAAGAGGGTGGTTGGAACACCTGCTGGGGTTACATGGCATTCTGCATGGGTGTTCCTGGGTTACAGGAGTATCCAACCAAAGTCAAGATACGCCGAAATGGGCACAACATGCTTGTTGCAACAAATTTGCAATAATAAGACGAAGAAAAAATTCACTCGCGCCAGGACTCGAACCATCGACAACAGCGTCGCCGTTAGACAATGTACAGGAAGCTCTACCACTAGTCCGATCCGCCTTTCCAGAAAAAGAAGGCATATCGGAACAGTTTTCTAATCTTCTGCTCCGATACCACTGCTTTGAAACTCGGTACTTATTTAAATCGACAGGAAGGTGGTTGGAACACCTGCTGTGGCTACATGGCATTCTGCTTGGGTGCTCCTGGGTTACAGGAGCAACCAACCAAAGTCAAGGAACGCCGACATGCGCACAATATGCTTGTTGCGACAAATTTGCAATAATAAGACGAAAAAAATTTCACTCGCGCCAGGACTCGAACCATCGACAACAGCGTTGCCGTTAGACAATGTACAGGAAGCTCTGTCACTTGTCCGAGCCACCTTCCCAGAAA
>JABUQX010090524.1:0-2500 GCA_015478945.1 Trachelipus rathkii | reverse complement strand
TTGAAGAAGAAAATCATTTTAAGTCTTTAGGAAAAAAAAGCTACAGCCTCTCAAAATGTAAAATTTTCCCATTGACTTTCTTATACAAAAAAATTAGTGGGCTTCGTTCTTGTTTTAGGGCCATCCTAGTTCAGGTTATGATAAGATTTGTTAAGTACACATAGATTTTCTCTTTGTATACCAAACAAAGCTTATCATAACCTGAACTAGAGGGCCTGAAATGAGACCTAACCTGGATGAATCAAAAATTAAAAAGTCTATGGGATTTTTAACAACTTTGAGATGCTGTAACTTTTTTCTTTTTTTCCTAAAGAAGAAAGCACCCATTTTCGTTTTCATTTTATATTCTTTAGTTTGTATCTGTGATTTTTCATAAAAAAAATTTAATATAAGTGAAAAAATTAATAGGGGTGACCACCCTCTGCACTACTATACCAAAAACATTGTTAATCAGTATGGAAGAATTATTCTTACCAATATATATAAAAACATTAGATATATATTATATATATATATATGAAATTAATATATTATTTATAAATATATAATGATGTATTATATATGAAGTATTAATTATATATATATATATATATATATATATATATAATATGTATATATATATAGTATATATATATATACAAGTGGCGTATTAGGGGGGGCCAGTTGGGGGCCGACTGGCTCCCCCCCCGAAAGTTTCAGACACTAAAAATTTTTAGAGGTTTTCATTATCCGGTTAGTTAATTATGAAAGTTCAGAAGTTAAGTTAATTTTATATTATTCGTCGCTGTCAGGAACAAATCTCGTTAAGTCCAATAGTATAAAAATAAATCTGAAACCATGAGAGAAAATGCAACATTAGGATTTCAGCTGATTTTGAAGAATGTGTAAGCGCATCTGATTCCTAAACTGAGTATTGAAATTGCTGTTCCCAAGAATTAACAAACTCCAAAAAATACAGACCCAACATTCCATACTTCCGACCCACAGACTTATTACCCACACACATTTTTATACCATTTTTGGATATTTAATATCAGCATTAGGAGAAGGGTTTTTAAATTTTTTTCCTTGCAATTTGTCATACAGAACGGGTGTAATGCTGGCCATATAAGGAGAGAAAGATTAGTGTAATAATTTTACAAGGGAAAGATCTGCGAAAGCCCAAATAAGATTTAGTAAAAGCAGAATGGGATTTACGGAAGTTGAAATGGCATCACAGCACACTGTCACCCTAAAACCGCAATAGATGGACTAGTTTCTTGTTCGCAGGCACAATTTCCAAATATTTACATCTTGTTGCAAAATACTGGCAAAGTTACCCGTGCCTCTACTGCTTCAGTAGAAGAAAGCTTTTCAAACATTAAGGACTTTCTGAAAAGCTACTTGGAAATATATTGAAGAGAAAGACTTACTGAACTTGCCCTCTCTACATACATCGAAATATTTGAAATAAAAATTGAAGATGTTATCTCAGACTCAGCTCACATCTCACGTTCAGGCAATTAACTCTTAACAATTTAGGTTGATATTTTAATAATTCATTTAATTAAATTCTCCCATTTTTACTTATTAATTTAATATTTTGTCCATCACTTTATATATTATATATATATATATTATATATATATATATATAATAATCATATATATATATATATATATATTATATATATATATATATATATATATATATATATATATATATTATATATATATATACATATAGAATAAAGAACGATTTTTGTTTGGCCCCCCCCGAAAAAAATTCTGGATACCTATGTATATATATATAATATATATATATATATATATATTATAATATTATATATATATATATATATATAATATATATTATATATATATATATATATATATATATATATATATCATATATATATATATATAGATAGTATAAGAATTATATATATATAACTCTACGTGGGTAAAGCCCAAGAGGCTTACCAAATATGCATCGCTTTTAATAAAATTGGATACCAGAGTCAAATTAAAGCCTGACATGTGCCGGTAGCAGCGCTTAAAATTGTACAAATCAAAGGTAGTTGGAAAAGCAGATAAATGGAGTGTGTCTCAGACTTACCTAATTGAGTACATTGTAAGATTGATCATAGCAGTTAAGTCGTGTCAGAGACAATGAGTGGCAAGGAAAAAGATACAGAGACTGTCATGAATATACGAGTTGCAGGAACTCAAAGAAGGGGGTACATGACTGGAAAATTCAAAACAGCAATTTAAGTTCACCAAATTTTAAAAACAATATAACAAGGAGAGTCAATAGTATGAACAGTTCAATAGGATAGGAAATTATTGGAAAGAGTTATTAAGAGTTGGAAATTAAGGAAGTCGACAAACACTAAACCCACTTATCAAGATGTATTAAGTGTGGAACCAACCTAGATATGTGATTTCATACTCCTATACAAGAGTAACAACGTCCAATATGAAGCAGCTATAAGTAACTGGGGAAGTGATTCTCTCTTCTT
>JABUQX010090523.1:25000-26896 GCA_015478945.1 Trachelipus rathkii | reverse complement strand
TCCCCTCTTCTCCTCTCCTTCTCTCTCGTCCTCTCTCCTCTCCTAAAAAAAACCATGCATTTTCTCCCTGCCAACAAGTACAAATATATATATATTTATATATATATTATATATTATATATTATATATATATATATATATATATATTATATAATATATATATATAATCATATATAATATATATATATATAGTATATTTTCATCCACCTCCTTTCCCCAAATTGGGGGAGAGGTGCATTGAATACACCAGAAACAGATACATTTATACCAGCTAAGTTAAAACTCGTCGCAGTGAGAAAAATCCTCCCTTACTGTGGTATCTCGTAAATGTGGGGGTCATCCCCTGGGCAAAGTACGCAACCATACCCCCCCCCACAAAACCCCGCCATTTACTCCAGTTATGCACCTTTCTTCTCGCCTCTGCCAAACTCCCATTTCTCTCCTTCAAATATTCCTTTACTGACCCAATCCACATTTTCTTCCCTCTCCCAGCCGTTCCATTCCCAGAACACTCATCACTTAATCAACCGACTATCATCCATTCTTTCCATATGACCAAACCATCTCAATGTTCTCTCGTTTATCCTCTCATTTACGCCATTCTTCACGCTACACAGCTTCCTAATGCGTTCATTCCTCATTTTATCAATTCTTCTCAAACCTAACACGCCCCTAAGATTATCCATCTAAACATTTTGTACCTTAGATCTATACCTCTTATTCCATACCATAGTTTCACTACAATACATTAACATAGGTAACAGCATACCTTCATGCAAAACCCTAGCGCACTCAAGATTTAGTTCATTTACATCCCCCAAGGATTTAATTGCACCAACCACCTTCCTATCATTCACAACTTTCCTACAACACTTAGCATCATCCGTTCCCTTTTCATCCAACATATATCCTAACTATTTAAACATAATTTCACACCACGGACTCCCCTCACACAATAATCATAACCTTACTCTTATGTATATTTACTTTCAAACTCCTCCTTTTACAACCCTGCCAAACCCCTCTGCCAATCTTCTCAAACTCCCTTCAGATTCGCCACACTCCATCACTCTAACATCATCCCCTCCGACCCCTACCTCTAATTCTTTCATAATACCATCCATATTACAAAACTTGAATAACCCAAGGAGGACATAACACATCCCTTGTCTCACTCTTGCTATTAATATTAAAACCAATCACTTTCAACTCCATTTATTCTTACACACGCTTCCCTATCGTTATACATACCTCTGATTCCATTCAAAAGCCTACCACTAACACCATATATAACTAACACCTGCCACAGAGCTTCCTATTAATCGCTATTATTACCCCTGTTGCAATACATAAACCCTTAAAGTACAATTTTATTCTTCTTCTCTCTCATTTCTAATCGTTGTTTCAATGTAAAAATTTGATCCTCACATCTTCTAATACTTCTGAACGCACCTTGTTTTTACCAATCAGCCCCTCAGTCACTCGATGCACTCTTTCAACCAAAACACCAACATATACCTTCCCTACAACACTCAATATACTAATTCCCAAACAGTTTCTAGAATTTCCCTTATCCCCCTTACCCATGTAAGAGTAACTATTACTGCTTCTCCTCCAATCCCTTGAAACTATACCCTCCATAAATGTTTTATTACACAACTTCCAAATCCATTCAATCACCATATCTCCCCCATTTTTGATCATTTCACTTTCAATTCCATCTATGATTGCAAATTTACCATTCTTTAACTTTCTCACTCTACCCATTACCTCTTTACTAATTAGCTCATCCCAAAATACCTATTTTGCTTCTTCCACCATTTCAAACTCACACACATTCACTATTATCTCTTCATTACTGCCAATGTTATATAGATTTTCGAAGTGTTCTCTCCAC
>JABUQX010090523.1:7500-12500 GCA_015478945.1 Trachelipus rathkii | reverse complement strand
TATATACTATTATATATATATATATATATATATATAATATATATATATATATATATATAATAATATAATATATATATATATATATATATAATATATATATATATATATATATATAATATATATATATAAGATTAGAGAGAGAGAGAGAGGAGAGAAGAGAGAGAGACGAGAGAGAGAGAGAGAGAGAGAGAAGAGAGAGAGGAGAGAGAGAGGAGAGAGAGAGGAGAGGAGAGAGAGAGAGAAGAGAGAGAGAGATAGATAGATAGATAGATAGATAGATAGATAGATAGATATTCAGTATCATCAAACTTTTTTATAAAGCAAAATATTAATATTATTAATAATAATCATAATAATAATCACAATAAAGAATGATAATAATACTAATAATAATATAATAATAAATATAATAAATAATAAAATAATAATAATAATATAATCAATAAAATATATTAAAAAATAATAATAATAAAATAATAATAATATAATCAATAATAATAATAAAAATATAATAATAGTAATAATAATTAAAAATATAAATATTTAAAAAAAATATAAATATATATGAATATTTAATAATAATAACAATTATAACTAATAATAATAATTTAATAATAATATAATAATAATAATAATAATAATCGTAATCATCTGAATAATAATAATAGTTAAAAAAATTAGAATATTAAAATAAAGAAAATGAAAATATAATAATATTTGATAATAAAATAATATTACGAGTATTTGTTACTCCGAAACGGTCGATAAATATAATAAATTTATAATAATAATGAATATAATAATTAATAATTAATAATAATAATAGTAATTAATAATAATGAATAATAATAATAAAATAATAATAATAATAATAATTAATAAAATAATTAATAATAATAATAATAATAATAATAATAATGATTTAATAATAATAATAATAATGAATAATTAAATAATAATAATAATAATATAATTAGAAATATAAAATTTAAAATAAGAAATAATGAATAAATATAATAAAATAAAATAATAATAAATAATAATAATAAAAATAAATAATAATAATAATAATAATAATAATAATAATATAATAATAAATAATATATAATAAATAATAATAATAATAAACAAAATAATAAAAATAAAAATATAAATGATAAAATAATCGAAAATAATTATACCCGTAATAATAAAATAATAATTAATTAATAATAATAATAATAATAATAATATAATAATATCAATAATAATGAATAATAATAATAATAATAATAATAATAATAATAATAATAATAAATAATATTATAATAATATAATAATAATAATAATAATAATAATAAATAAAATAATAATGAATAAATAATAATAAATAATTAATAATAAAATAATAATAATAATATTATAATAATTAATAATAATATATAATAATAATAATATAATAATAAATAATAAAATAATAATAATAAAATAATAATATAATAATAATAATAATATTAATAATAATATAATAATAATAAATAATAATTTAATATTAATAATAATAATAATAATAATATATAATAAAATAATAATTAATAATAAAATATTAATAATGAAAATAAAATATAAATGATAAAAATAATCATATTTCTTTTAACAGTCATAAAAAATAATAAAAATAATAATAATAATAATAAAATAATAATAATAATAATAATAATAATAATAATAATAAAATAATAATAATAATAAATAATAATAATAATAATAATAATAATAATAATAATAATAATAATAATAATAATAATAGCAATAATAATAGCAATAATAATAACAATAATAATACAACACACACACACACACACACACACACACACACACACACACACAATAATTACTAATAATAATAATACACACACACACACACACACACAATAATAATAACACACACACACACACAATAATATTAATAATATTAATAATAATAATAATAATAATAATAATAATAATAATAATAATAATAATAATAACACACACACACACACACACACACACACACAATAATAATAATAATAATAATAATAATTAATATTAATAATAATAATAATAATACACACACACACAATAATAATAATAATAATAATAATAATAATAATAAATAATAATAATAATAATTATAATTATAATTATAATTATAATTATAATTATAATTATAATTATAATAATACACACACACACACACACACACACAATAATAATAATAATAATAATAATAATAATAAATACGCATATATATATATATATTATACATATACATATATTATATTATATTATACATATATTATGTTATCAAAGGGTTATTACATATATATATATATATATTATTATATTATTGCTATATATACATGTCACTATTATTGGTTACGTGACACAACCACACACATTGCCAATATTATTACTAAGACGTTAATACGTATTTATTGTATTATTGTTATTATTATTATTATTATATATATATATATATTATTATTATTATTATATTATTATTATTATTATTATACATATTATTATTATTATTATTATTATTATATATATATTATTATTAAATATTATTATTAAATTATTATCATATATATATTATTACATATTATTATAGTTTGTTGTTATTATATATATATATATATATATTATATATATATAGATATTATATTATATTATTATATATATTATATTCATATTATTATTGTTATTATTAATATTATTAGTTATTATTATATATATACATACATATATATTATTACTATATATATATATATATATATATTTATATATTAGGATTATTATAAATTATTATTATCTACATGTTTTTTGTGACTACTATCATTACATAAAATCTTATTATTGTATTATTATTGTTATTACACATACATATTATTATTATTATTATTATTATTATTATTATTATTATTATTAATATTATTATTATTATTTATTATTATTATTTCATATATTATTTTTATTATTATATATATTATATATATATATTATTATTATTATTATATATATATATATTATATATATTACATATACATACATACATATATATTGCCACTGTATGGCCTCACAGGAGGCGGTAAATCCTCTAAAAAAAATAAAAGCAACTAATGTAATAAAATAATTCAAATTATTATTTACTACTATTAAAATAATGTTTAAAATGTTATACAAGAACGCTAATTTTACATTAAGATCATTTATTCTCTTGCGAAACATTATTTTTCGTAAGGATCATTGACTGGAGGAATTCGATCTGTGCCTCCAAGAAAGCATAATTATAATGCTTTCAAAACACTGGTTGTCATGGCAACGTAAAAGAAACCTTATTCTTATTTTGTCTATTTTGAGGATTTTTCCACAAAGCCTCCTCTCGAACACGTCATAAAATAACTCCCAAATTTGACAACTCTACTCATAAGTAGAGTTGCCCCTTTGCAATAAATATGTGAAACAAAATAAAGAAAACTATTTTTTTTAAAAATAAAAAAAACTTATTTAATTTATATATATATATATATATATATATATATATATATATATATATATATATATATATATATATATATATATATATATATATATATATATAGTTAAAAATATATATATATATATATATATATATATATATATAGAGAGAGAGAGAGAGAGAGAGAGAGAGAGTGGAGAGAGAGAGAGAGAGGGAGAGAGAGAGAGAGAGAGAGAGAGAGAGAGAGAGAGAGAGAGAGAGAGAGAGTAGAGAGAGAGAGAGAGAGAGAGAGAGAGAGAGAGAGAGTTATACTAAAATTTACTATATTGAGACCGGATTGCCAAGGTGTAAGAAGCGAAAGAAAAAGTCCCAGATTGGGGACTCATGCGGGGGCAACGCTAAGTTCGAGCACGTAAAGATTTTAAGTGTGATTAGAGGCTGTATTTTGGATCACCCTGTCAATCAGTCTAGGTTTAACTCTAAACTGCAAGGTAGATAGCCATCCTCCCTCATGATGAAACTGTGTTGTCAATAACATTAAGAATGCATACGTGGTTTTGTGATATGCTGAATTATGAAAACTACGATGAATATAACTGGTTTGCAAGGTTTTTGGATCACGCACAATGTGGGATTAAAAGGAGAGTAGTATTTGACTCTTGAAACCAAGGTGTAATTGCCGGACGGACAGGTATGGTAGAACTATAAGATGGTTAAAGAGAAACTTCCTCCGGTTTTAAATTATTATAGGGTTGGTAACTCGTGGGTACGAGTTATCCTGGTTTGTTATTGTTTTGCAACATTTTAATCAAGCAGGTTACGTGACAAGTTGGGGCAATTAACACGTGTATATTTTCAAGGTTTATGTGTTTATATTTTCAAGATTTATGTTTGAAAAATGTCGTACTCATTGAGCGTGAGTACGTGATAACCTGGTTTATTTTTGTTCAAGATTTGAAATATGTATTTGTTTTGTCCCGGTTTTCATGTGATTTAGCTTTATGAAATTTAATTATTGATATGGAGATTGACAAGCTGTATGTTAAAATTATATTATAAAGTCTTTAACTAATTAATGGTGGTTACAGTCAAGAAGGAAATTGTCATGTATGAATTATAAAATTACGAAAATCTTTATTTATTATTATACCTCCGCGTTGAACAGCAGACAATAAGAGGAAAGAACTTTCACGGTTAATATATATATATAGTAGTATATATACAGTATACATATATATTATTATTATTATTATTATTATTATTATATATATATATATATATATATATTATTATTATTATTATCCATATTATTATTAGAAAGAAAGAAAGAGATATATATATATATATTAGCATATATATATATATATTATATATTATATATACATATATATATATATATATATATATATATATACTATATATATATATATATATTATATATACATATTACATATATATATATATATATATATATATATATACATATACATATATATTA
>JABUQX010090522.1:45000-62468 GCA_015478945.1 Trachelipus rathkii | reverse complement strand
TTTATATATATTATTATATATATATATATATATATTATATTATTAATATTATATATATATTATATATAATATTATATATATATATATATATATATTACTATACAGAATAAATATATATATACAATATATATATATATATTAATATTTATATATATTATATATAATATATAATTAATAGTTTTAATATATATATAGTATTAATATATATATACTTATGTTATATTTATATTTAATTTACCATCTCAGAGGTAGGGGCTTCGCACTGTCAGTTGGGCAGTCTTCTTCCTTCTGGACCCGAAACTCTTCCTAGAGCACTCTAGAAAAACATTTCCCGCGCAATGGTTTCACGATGCTAGGTCCTTGAGTTATACACTCAGGTAGGGTTTCACTCTTTCAGTGGAACTAGCATCTTCTCATTGGACCTTGGAAACTCGTTCTCCCAGAGCTCTCCAGAACGATTGTGTTTTAGGTCGCTTGATGATTCCAACTGTGCGTTCAAAAGTCTGCAAGGCATAAAAGTAAGGGCCGGGTTACTGCCCTGTAACCCTATAATAACATAACATACATATATATATATTAATTATATATATATATATATATATATATGATTATATATATTATATATTAATATATATATATAATTTTATATATATATATTTAAAATAAATAATAAAAAATATATAATATATATAGTATTATATTATATTATCTATATATATATATTATATATATATATATATATATATTATAATATATATCCTCACTACACTTTATATATAGAGTATAATAATAATAATAATAATAATAAAATAATCAAATATAATCAACTAACCTGAAAATAATATACTAATAATAACAATATTAATAATTATAATAATATAAATCCAATAATATAATAATAATAATTAATAATAATATAATATAATAATAATAATAGCTGGATGAAAATAATAATAAATGAATAATAATAATACTAATATAATAATAATGTTAAATAATAATAATAATAGGTAATTAATAATATAATAATTAATATTAATAATAATAAAATAATTTTACTAATATAAAATTGTTAGGAATCGAAACGTAGTGTTAAGAAATTAGTGGGAGTCGCCGTTAATAATTATTAGTGAATTAAGTGTAATCGATAATAATCTGTTATAATGGTAATATTGGTTACTGATGTTGAGATGTAATATATTGGTCATGTTGTATGACGTATGTAATATATATGTATTTGGTGATATATATATATATTTATATTTATAATGATATATATTATATATATCTTATATATACTCATTATATATATATTATATTTCTTTTTATATATATTGATAGTCTATTTATATAAAAAGGCCCGGAGCTCGTTTGTAGATCACTCACCCAAACAAAGCGAGGTCCCCAGGTTCACACACTGGCCGGTGGGAGAATGTGCGCGTATTCTCTCCGCTTGGCTTAGCTTTCGGTTCCTGCTCGGACGTTAAATGAGACACCCCCCTCTAAGTTTAGGCTCTTGACCGTGGCGGTGGTGTTTATCTGTAGAAAAAATATTATTTATTTATTATATTATATATATATATATATATATTATATATATATAATATAATTATATATATATATATATATAGTATATGATATATATATAATATATGATATATATAATATTTTATATTTATATATTATTTATATATAATATATATATTAAATTTATATACTATATATATATATAATTTAGTATACCTTATAAACTATTATATATATACTTATATATATCAGCATAGTTTCAATATTATATTATATATATTATATATAATATACTACTAAATGATTTATAGTAATATATTATTATTATTATTATATATATATAGTAGTTAGTGGTATTATATATATATAGTGTGTTATATATATATATTCTGTAGATTCACTATTTTATTCGTTAAAAAAAGCTTAGTAAAATATTGGGAAGGAAAAATATTAAAAAAAACAAAATTTGGAAATTAATTGAATTGAGATTCGGAACTTTAAAAATTGAATTGGAAACAATTCCCTTCAAATATTCCCTCCCCCCCCCAAACCCTCCCGCATTCTCTCTATGTATATGGTTATCCTCTGGGTAATGGTGTGTGTGTGTGTGTGTGTGTGTGTGTGTGTTGTTATCGTGTGTGTGTGTGTGTGTCGTGTGTGTGTGTGTGTGTGTGTGTGTGTGTGTGTGTGTGTGTGGTTTGCTTGTGTGGAAGAATCCATCCCAAAAATATTCAGGAATTCTTCAGAGGGATTTTGTTTTTAAAATTATTTAAGGAATTTCTCAAGAAAAATTTAGGTAACTTTGAAAAAGAAATTTCGAGTAAAAAAAGGATTTTTATTGGGTTTTTTTTTTAATGAAATATTTTTTTGGCCAATTTTGGATTAAATTACTTAACAATATAACTCATTTTTTAAATTATTTTTTTCAGTTTTTGCAGTGTAGGTGAGCTAGAACAAAATAAACTAACTCTATAATATATATATATATATATATATACTATTATATATTTATATATATATATATATAGTATAGTTAAATAATTATATATATTTTAATATATATTATATATATATATATATATATATATATATATATATATATATATATACCCTCGTATATATAAATTTATTCATTCTGAGGAAGCTTTTCCACTTTGTCTTCTTCTTCCATCTGGCCTCTAAAATCTTTCTGCATGGATTTCTAGATAATAAAATTTTTGCGATCTTTTACATTACAATGCTAGTCCTTGAGAATTTACACACCCAGGAAGGGTTTTCACCCTGTCGATGGTACTAGAATCTTTTTCTACCTAGCCTCGAAACTTTTTCTTTATCATAGATTACTCTAGAAGTTTTTACCACAGTCAAACTGATATGTCAGTTTACTAGCCCTGTCGTATTATTTCAAATGTATACATTACTTAGAAAAATGTTATGCAGAATTCTGATTCTTCGATATCAGAGCTCTGGTGACGAAAGGAGAGCATCGCGAGCTCTCGTGTCGACTGGTTCATTTGCCTTGAACTCGTGAAGTCCTATATTACAGTATTTTGTCTGCCTAGAAATTCTAGAAATCTGTTGAAGTTTCTTCAAACATCTTTTCCTTCACGATCTCTTTCTTTTTAATTTCTTTATCTGCTTCTAAATTTTAAGCCATCTTTATTCGTTGACACTAAAACAATATATATTTATATATATATATATATATATATATATATATAATATATCTATAATTATTTATTATTACAATGTTGAAGATATATAATAAAAGTAAATTAAAATATTTAATTTCATAGTGTAGTGACGCTTGTTCTGTGTATGACGTGCGAGATGGTGCTTGCAGTTGTTTCTAAATTTTGCAATTCAGTCGTTTGATGCTCCTAGTTTCCGTTTACCAAGCTTTTTCTGAATGGAGACTTTTTAGTCGTCTCGTCTTTGCTTTTTTTTCGTTTTAATTTTTATTTATTAGTAAAGTGTTTTTAGCATTTGATAGTTTAATGTCTGCAAGTGTCGAAGTTGCTAGTGTGTCTCTCGCCGTTTTAGGATTTTAAGCTAAGTTTTAGATTATCGTATTTATTTATTTATTTATTTATTTTTTTCTTTAAATATTTGTTTCATAGTTTTACATTTGTTACATTTGTTATTGGATATGGTTTTTACTTGTTTATTAAATAATATTTTATATAATAAAGCATTTTAAGGTTTTAATGTGTTAGCTTTAAGGTTTTAATGTGTATTAGTTTATTATATTGAATGACTTTCGATTGTATTGTGTACAAGAGCTTGAGTGTGTTTGTTTGTTTGTGCGACTGGCTGATTAAATGACTGGTGGAAGTGGATGTAGGGGTGGGCGCAGAATGGGGTTTTCAGTTGACTTCGCCAACGTGCGTGGCCTTCGTGCTAACCATGAATCTGTGGAATATCACCTCTCTAACTCTCAACCTAACATTTTATTACTGTCTGAGACCCAGCTGGCAAGGGATTCGTTTTCAAATAAACTTAAAATATCTCTAACTATAACTTTTTCTATAATTTCCGACTAAATGGTGGAGTCTGTGCCTATATAAACATAAACACTCCCGTAGCACGTCTCGAGAATCTTGAATCTCCTAACTTCGATGTTCTGTGGCTAAAAATCTTTCTCCCTACTACTATCATTATCTTGTGTTTCTGCTACTGCTCCCCTAATGGAACAGATTTTCACGTTCTTTTTGACTATCTTACTACTTCTCATGAGACTGTTACTTCTCCCATCGCCAAATGCTGAGGTCCTCGTATTTAGGGATTTCACAGTAGCACCACACTAGTGGAGTGGGGCTCCTACTCACACTGATGTTGTGGGGAGGAGGCCAAACATCGTATTCTCAACGATCTGGAACAGTTAATTAAGCGAACCTACACATGTTCAAGTCGTCCTTACCAATTCTTGAATACGCTTGACTTATGATTCACCACTACTCCTTGATATAAATACACCATTTATCCGTCCTATTGGTAACTCTGACCACATTCTTGTAGCTCTTAAGTATAATACTTTATCTCCAGCAGCTCCAACCTGCCCTGAACGTACATTTCTGACACTTTAATCGGGCTAATTGGGAGGCATTACTTAGTTAATTGGCGGAGTACTCTTGTAAATGAATCCTATTTTGACTCGGGGATGCTTCGGTCCCGCTGGATAGGTGGGGGCGTACATCACTGTGGGGAAGCGTGCATCCATCTTCACTAAATCTTTCTCTCCCTAAAATCCATGGTGATGGAGATTGTTCTCGCGCCATTCAGGAGAGAGACATTGCGATTTGGAAATGGAGAAACTTCATTCTCCTATCAATCTTACTAATATTTTTCATTCAGCTCAGAATTGTTGCAGGGATTTTATTTGTCAGGCTAAGCGCGCTTTTACCAAAAGAAAGTGCGGCCAACCTGCTTGGTTTTCCTACTGATAAAAATTTCTGGCCGCTTTGCAAAAACATCTCTAAAAGCTTTTTTTAAATAAACCATTGATCTATTTTTTCGTTCTGATAGATCCATCGCTAATACTCTCCTGATGAAAATTCTAAATATTCGGGCCTCATTTTTTCATCTAATTCTACCCGGGACGATTCTGGCATCCCTCCTCATACTTTTCCTCCTCTCACAAATCCCATGTCTTTACATGAGATTACATATGATCGGGGCACTGAGATCTAAGATCTGGGAACGTTCCAGGAGGCTAGTGGCCGGATGGATTCCCCCCGTGTTTGAGGGAGGTGGGCTTCCGAGCTGACGCCTGTCCTCGTTCAACGTCTACTCTCTATGTCTTAATACTAATACTTTTCCTCAATGCTGAAGCGCGCATATGTCCAAACCGATCCCGAAAAAGGAGCGTTTCGATCCTTCTAACTTATCGCCTATAGCTCTACCTGTATTCTAATTAAGTCTTTGAACTCTTCTTAGACTCTCATTTCCTGGATCATCTGGAGTCTCATGCCCTTCTTTCAGATCGACAGTATGGCTTTCGTCGTTCGAGGTCAATGGTGACATACTTCCTATCTAAATGATTTATGGTCTTCTGCCTTAGGGACTCATGGGAGTCTGGCGTGGTGGCGCTTGACATATACAACAAGGAAAAATTAATAATGACGGGTTGGCACGCGTCATAGCTCCTAAAAGCTCCCTTACCTTTGGAGATCAATCATATATAATAGAAATATACTCTTGGTCTAGTTTCTTCATCTGATCGCTCCATATCAGACATCTAGTTGATGGAGCTCCTCTTCCTCCTTTCCTGTTAAGTGTGGTGTTCCGCAGGTTCGGTCTTATCTCCCACTTTATTTCTACTTTTCATCAACGAGTTCCTCAGCATGTACTTCCAACGTCTCTGTTCACTCTTATGCCGAGGACTCAACTCTCCATTCTTCAACTAATTTCAAATCTGCTCCCTCTGTTTGCGTTCTAGAGTTGCCTTCGTCTTCAGCTTCCGATTCTTTCTTCCGCATCTGGCATGGGATTCACCGGTAGGGGTCCACCCGCAACCATTGATAAATTTACTCTTAAAAACATCAACTTCTCCCACCATCTCCCTCTCAAACACCTCCAGACCCTTTACCTATATTCTTTCGACAGGCTCTAACGGCTCTCCTGTGAAATAACATAAAACTCTTGGATCTTAAACATACAAACAAACAAATTATTATGGAAACACTCACTATTTCTATGTTGCTAAGGTGCGCCTCAAAGAAGCTGGGATTGCTGTTTCACGGTTGCGGGATTTTTTTCTCTCGACAGCGTACATCTTATATAAGGCCTTCATTCGCCCTTGTAGTGGGAAGTACCTGTATTCAGATGTTGGGGGGCTCAGGGCTCACACCCTTCTATTGGGTAGGGTTTATTCTAAAGCTAAGGGACTAATAAACCGTCTCTACTTTATAACTTTCTGACCCTCCTATCTCGTCGCGAACGTCACGTTGGCGCTCTACTCCCTTTTCATATAGGTACTACGCGGCAGAATGCTGCAGGGGAGTGACATCTACGCTTCCTCCACACCTTTGCGCGCCCTCGTTGCACAAGGTGCCTCTCTGCAGCGATCTTGCGTGAGTATTGCGAACAGAGCTTGGTCGTTGTGTGCATCTTTCTTTTCACAGATACTTCTGCTCTGTGGAACGTCCTTGCCTTCTTCTGCTTCTTCAGATTCTGTTGTTATAAGTTTACAGCTTCCTCTGTTTTAAGCCATGTCTGTAACCACCTAAAAGCCGTTGCGTTAGGACCAACTCTTGGTTGGTGAGTTTTTATGACCTATCGTTTTATTCCTCTATTCGCTTCAATGATTCTCTAGGGGCTTTCCCCAGAGTGGTAGGTGTGTGTGATCGGTGTACATAAAAAAATTGTGAAAATGATGAGGAAAAAAAATATATTATATACTAATATAATAATATATAAATAGATATATTATATATATAATAATAAATATTATATATATATATATAATATATAATATATATTTTTTTTTGTTGTTTTTTATTTGTTTACAGATCACCACCACTCACGGGCTGGGCCCTACTCAAGGAGGGGGCTAATAATAAAAACAATTAAAAAAAACCACCCAATCCCCAGTCTAACGACAAACGTTCTCAGGTGAGCACCAGAACCGGTGGGCTTATTAAAGAGAGGAGATTAAATAATATAGATGGAAAAACAGGAAAGAAGGCAAGGGGTCCACAGAGCAGACAGTAAGCTAGAGAAAAAAAGAAGGACACCACTGTGAAACGAACAAGTCTGGGCGTTCGCAATCTCACGCCAGATTCGTGCAGGAAGCAAGACCACCAACTTGAATGCAACGGAAGGGCGGCGCAAGGGTGGAAGGAATGCGAGAGGTCAACTCCCACGAGCATCTCCGCTACAGTACCTATAGAAAAAGGGATAGAAGCAGCAACAGTTAGCTCGCAGAGATAGAAGGGTCAAGAGAGTTTGTGGAGAGTAGGGGACAGTTTATTAGTCTCTTAGCTTTCGACTCAACCCTATCCACTAGAAGGGTGGAGCCGGGAGCCCCCCATGTGAGAACAGTTACTCCATACAAGCCGGCGAGAATAGAGCCTTATAGTAACTGAGTAGCTGTGCAGAGGAAAAAAAATTCCCGCAACCTGAACAGAACTCCAGCTTCTTTGAGGCCACTTTAGCAACCATAGAAATATGAGGTTTCCAAAATAATTTGTTTTATGTTAGGACCAAGAATGTTTATGTTATTAACAGGAAGACGTTAGAGCCGTCGAACGAAATAAGGGGAAAGGTCGGAGGTGTTTTTGAGAGGGAAATGTGAAGAAGTTGAGTTTTGAAAAGAGTTGAATTTTACCAGGTTGCGGTGACCCCACCGGGAAAACCCATTCCAGAACGGCAAGAATAGAATCGGAAGTGAGACGAGAGCAACTCTAGAAGCAAAGAGGGAGCAGATTTGAAATCAGTGGAAGAATGGAGAGTTTGAGTCATCGCATAAGGTGACAGAGTTGGAAGTACAGATGAGGGAGAATCGTTGATGAAAGAGAAATAACGTTGGAGAGACTAAGAACAGGAACCTTGCGGAAACACCCCAGTTAAGCAGGGAAAGGGAGGAAGAGAGCTCCATCAACAAGAGCTGATATGGAGCGATCAGAGAGAAAAAACTAGACAAGAGGAAGCAAAGAGATGGAGGAACCCAAAGGAAGGAGCTAGAGCAGCAGTGACGCGTGCCAACCCGGTCAAAGCCGTTGGAATATGCAAGCACCACCACGCAAGATCCCATGATCTCTAAGGGCAGAAGACCATTTAAATCGTTAGAAGAGGATAAGTATGTCACAAGTGACCTCAGAACGACGAAGCACATACTGGATGATCTGAAAGACCGGGAATGGAGACTCAGATGATTCCAGGGAAATGAGAGTTAAGAAGAGTTTCAAGACTTTAGATAGAATACAGGGTGGAGCCCTCCTCCCCGGCCGACCTCAGTTAGAAGATCAGACCGGCTGTACCTTTTTCGGATTCGGTAGGACTGTATGGCGTGTTTCCGTAGCATTTGATGGAAAAGTATTAGTATTGAGACAAAAGGAGTAGAGTTGAACGAGGACAGGCGTCAGCTCGGAAACACACTCCCTCAAACACGGAGGCAGGAATGCCATCCGGCCACTAGCTTCCTGACTGTTAAATTAGAACTCAGGATCCCGATCACACGATTTCTTGTAGATTACAGGTAAAGTCATGGAAAACCTGAGAGGAGAGAGTAGGAGGAGGGATGCCAGAATCTCCAGGTTAGATTAGATGAAAAAGAGCCGAAGAGACTTGGCCTTCATCAGCAAGGAGAGTTAGCAACAGAACCATCGGAGCGAATAAGAGGAGAAGGCAGAGTTTCAAAAGTTGTTAGAGAGTTTTTTGCAAGGGCAGAAATTTTAATCAGTAGGAGAACCAAGCATGTTGTTTCGCACTTTCTTTTAGTAAAAGCGCGCTTAGCCTGACGGAATAATGTCCCTGCAACGATTCCGAGCGCAATGAATTCACTAAGAGTGATAGCGCAGAACCGGCACGAGCTTTTTCATCCCGATTACGCAAATGGTCTCTTCCTGAATGGCGCGAGAACAAGCTCCACCGAACCATGGATTTTAGGGAGAGAAAGATTTAGTTGAAGATGGAATGAACCTGCTCATCCCATCAGTGATTACGCCCCCCACCTTATCAGCGGCGCGAAGATTCCCCATGTCAATGCAGGATTCATTCCAAGAGTTGTTGCCAAAAAAACTACGCATGCCCCCCAATTTAGCCATTAAAGATGCCAGAAAGAGAAGAAGAAGGTACAGAGAAAGTTACGTTAGGGCATGAGGGCTGCTGGTAGAAAAAGTTAATTAAGAGCTATTAAGAGATATGTAGGTAGGTTACCCAATAGGGGAGAAATGGTTTGTATTTTAATAGCCGAGAAGGAGTAGTGTTGAACACCATAAGTCAAGAGTATTCACGAATTTGTAAGGACGATTCTGAATATGTGTAGAGTTCCTAATTAACTGTTCCGAGTCGTTTGAGAATACTGAATGTTTTGGCCTCCTCCCCACCAACATCAGTGTGAGAGGAGCCCAACCACTCAGATGTGGTGTGACGTTTGACAGATCCCCTAAATAGAGGACTCAGCATTTGATGGGAAGACATAAGACAGTCTATCATGATAGTAGTAAGATAGTCAACAAAGAACGTGAAAATTGTTCATTTTAGGGAAAGCGTAGCAGAACACAAGATAATGATAGTAAGTAGGGAGAAAGATTTTTAACCACAGAACATCGAAGTTAGGGAGAATTTCAAGATTCTCGAGACGTTAATGGTTACAGGAATGTTTATGTTTATATAGGCACAGACTCCACCATTTAGTGAGTAAAGCAAACAAAAGTCAAAACGTTAGAGATTTTTAATTAATTTAAAATGAATAACCCTGGCCAGCTGGGTCTCAGCAGTATAAGAATGTTCAGGTTGAGAGTTAGGGAGGTGATATTCCACAGATTCATGGGTTAGCACGAAGGCCACGCCGTGGCGAACGTCAACTGGAAAAACCCCACTCGCGCCCACCCTACATCCCATTCACAGTCATTTAATCAGCAGTCGCACAAACAAAACAAACACACTCAAGCTTCTTGTTACCGACAGTACAACGAAAGTCATTCAATATAATTAAACTAATTACACATTAAACTTAAGCTAACACATTAAAACCGTAAAGATGCTTTATTATATAAATATTATTTAATATAAACCCCCCCCCGCCCCACCCCCCCCCGTCCAACACACCCCACCCCCCTATCTCCATAAATGAGCAGTTATAACAATGAAAGAAATGCATCCTCAAAGAAGTAACAAAATATTTAATCAAAAAAAAAATTATATAAATAAATAAAAATAATACATTAATCTAAAACTTAGCTTAAAATCCTAAAAACGGCGAGAGACACACTAGCAACTTCGACACTTGCAGACATAAACTAATCATGCTAAAAAAAACCTTACTAATAAATAATAAAATTAAAACGAAAAAGAAAAGCAAAGGCAACACTACAAAAACCAAAGACATTTAATTAAAATTAGGCTTGATTAAAAGAAAAACTCATAAAACATTAAAGACAACTGAATTGGGCAACATATAAAAACGACCGGACGCACCATCTCGCGACGTCTACCAACAGAACAAGGTTCAATATCAACTATATCATAAAGATATTTATATATATATATATATTATATAATATATATATATATATATACATATATATATATATACGCTCTATCATCACTATATCATCATACTATCCCCCTATACTATATCTATATCACTATACTATACTCATACTTCGTTTAGTGTCACACCGAATAACGAATGGGCTTAACATTTAGAAGCCACACATCACAGAAATCCCTCAAAAGAAGAGACTCCGTGCCAAGCCAGAAAGATGTTCTTGAAAGAAAACTCCTCACCGAGATTTATAGAATCCTTCTAGGCAGACAAAAGACAATAAAAATGTACTAACTATAGGACTTCACGAGTTCAAGGCAACATGAACCGAGTCGACACGAGAGCTCGCGACCCCTCCGCTCTCCTCTTCCGTCACCAGATGCTCTGATATCGGAAGAATCAGAATTCTTGCATTCAACATTTTTCTAAGTAATGTAGTACATTGAAGATAAATGACGGAACAGGGCTAGTCAACACTAGACATAATAATGACATGATTAAAGGTAAAAATAAATAATAGAGTAAATCACTATGATAAGAAAAGTTCAAAAAGGCTAGGAATAAGAAAAAAGGCATTCTCAAGTACCATCGACAGGGGTGAAAAACCCTATCCTGTAAGTGTGGAAAAAATTATCAAGGACTGCATCTGTAATGTACAAAGATCGCAAAAATTTTAATTATCTAGAATCCATGCAGAAAGCAATTTTAGAGGGCCAGATGGAAGAAGAAAGACAAAGTGGAAAGCTTCCTCAGAATGAAATAAAAATTAATAATATAATAAAAAAAATTAATAATAATAATATATATACTATATATAATATATATATCATATATTATATTATATAATATATATATATACAATAAGAATAATAATAAATAAAAATAATAATAAATAATATATTAATATATATATATATTATATATATATTATATATATATTTATAATAATATATAAAAGATTTAAAGTAATATATTTGATTCTAGCTCAACACTACCAATGCAACTGAAAAAATAAATTTAAAAAATAGAAAGATACATATAATTGATATAAGTACATGTTTCTCCAAATTCTCACAAAAAATTGGACCAGATTACTTCCTGCAGACATGATAAAGAAAAAACGTCTTGAGAAAATCCATTATCTTTTAATTACACTGAAAATTATTTCTTCTACAAATTACATAATTTGTCGATGTTAAAGAAAAAAATCACTAAAATAAATTTTAAAACCTTTATCTACTATGATGAATATCCGGCAAAATTATTGATTATAATGGACAAAAATGAATTATATCACACACAAAAGCAAAAACTCACACCACACACCACCAACACACACCAACACACACAACACAAACACACACACACACACAACACACAGTCACACACACACACACACACACACAAAAAACAAAAAAAATATAACCAAAGAGACATACACAAAAAATAATAAAAATAAAAGAGAACGATGAGAAGAAAGAAGGAATTGAGGGGGAGGGGAACTGATATTGTTCAAGGGAGACTGTATTACAAATATTAATTTTATACTAGTCCGAATACTCAATTTCAACTGAACATTCCATTAAGAATTCATATGTATTTATTGTACTAACATTCTTCACTTCCAACTATATCTAAGCCTTTATTTTCTTAAAACGAAAATAAATATGAAATCAGACATCAATAATAAATAAATAAAAAAATAAATGAAATAAATAAATATAAAATAATAAATTATAATAAATAAAAATATAAATATAATAAAATAATATATATAACGTAAATAATATATATATATATAACTATATATATGTTAGCAAGATATTATTATATTTAATAAAAAAGAATATGCTACATATATATAATATATAATATATTATACATATTAATATACTATATATATAATAATATATATATATATATATAATATATAAATGATATAATCATATATAATAATAATATATATATATAGGTATATATACTACATATAAGCATGGTATTATATCAAAAACTATAATTATAATTAAAATAAAATAAAAATATAAATATTTATAAAATAATATGAAATATTTAATGTAAGAATATTAATAAAGATAATAATATCTAAAGTTATATATATAAATATATAAAGAAATTATTTATTTTTTTTACAGATAAACACCACCGCTCACGGTCAGAGCCCTTAAATGGAGGGGGTTATCATGGTTTAATCGTCCGAGCAGGACGACAGCTAAGGCGCCGAAGGAGAGAATGAGCTCGACATCGTCCCACCGCGGCCAGTGTTGAACCTGGGACCCTCCTGTTGTTTGGGTGAGTGATCTACCTACTGAGCTTTACGGCGCTTTTATATAAAGTAAAGTATAAAATATATAAAAATGAAATACTATACTTAATCTATATATAACATAACATTAATAGATTATATTATAGTATATATATATATAATATATATTATATTACACAAAGTACAGTATATACATACATACTCATACAAAGTACAAATTATATATAAACAGCTAACATCAGGTAACAATGATTACCATTACTAACAGTATTATTATCGATAACATTAATACTAACACTAATTATTAACACTCAGTAATTTCAACTTAACAGAGTTTTTATCACTATAGATCTTTATTATTATTATTATTGATATATTATTATTATTATTTATTATTATGATTATTATTATTATTATTATTATTTTTTATTATATTATTATTATTTTTTTATTATCATTATTAATATTATTATTATATTATTATTATTTTAATTATTATTTGATTATATCTATTATTATTATTATTATTTTATTATTATTTATTTTATTATTATTATTTAATAGTATTTATATTATTATTAATATTTTCGATTATTTATTATTATTATTAATTTATTATTATTTATATTGATTTTTATACTAGTATATATATATACTAATATAATATATATATATATATATAATATATATATTAGTATATATATATATTTTATTATATATTAAATATAGTATATATATATATATAATTAAAGTATATATATATATGTATATATTAGGGTATGATCATATATATATATGAATAGCTGTGAGTTTAATTGATAATTTATTTTAATTATAGATATATATATAAGTATATATAATATATGTATGGTATGTATATAGTATAGGGATGACCAGGCCGAGTCAAAACCCGGCCCTTTACTTTTATGTTGCAGAATTTTGACACAGCATTGGAATCCTCATAGCAGCCTAGAACACAGTCTCTCTGGCAGAGCTCGGAGAGAGACGAGTTTCCAAGTAGCAAATGGAAGAAGATGCTTAGTTTCCACTGAAAGAGGTGAAACCCTACGCTGAGTGTACAACTCAAGGAACTAGCATCGGAAACCATTGGCGCCGAACGGAAATGTTTTATCTAGAGTGCTCTTGAGGAGTCAAATGTTTCGGGGTCCAGTAAGGAAGAAGTGCTGGTCCAACTGAGCAGGGCGAAGATCGCCCTACCTCTGAGGATGGTAAAAGATATAAGAGTATAACAGATATTATAATATATATAGATATATAATATTATATATATAATATATATTATTATATATATATATATATATATATATTATATATTATATACTATATATATATAATATACTCGTGATATATATATATATATATAATATATATATATATATATATATATATATATATAATATTATATATATATATATATTATTTATATTATATATATATATATATATATATAATATATATATATATATAATATATGTATATATATAATATCTATATATATATTATTATATATATATATAAATATATTATATATATATATATATATATATTATATATATATATATATATATATAGTGGATAGTGAATATATATATATAGTGGATGTGAAAAGGTCGAGGAGAATGGACAGAATATTTTGATTTGGAATTATTAAATGTGGTTGGAGCTGAGGAATATATTGGGGAGAATAAACTCACAAATGGAAGACCGAGAAACAGGATGACTTGGAAACCGGATACATGGCGAGGAACGTGAGACAAGCGATAAGAGCCTAAGAATGGAAAGCAGGCCAGGCGTCGATGGACTAAATAAATGAATTATTCAAAACAGGAGAAGGTATGGTGATATGGATGACAGAACTTATAAATTGTATATGGAGAGAGGAGAACATACCGTCAGATTGGAGAAAAGCTGTGATATGTCCAATACATAAAAAAGGAGATAGAAGAGAATGCCAGAATTACAGAGGAATAGTGTTGCTGTTGAGTGCATATAAAATATACGAGAGGATAATAGAGAAAAGACTTAGAACGAGTATGGAGAATAAATTGAATGAGGCCCAATACGGTTTTAGACCGGGAAGAGGAACCACCGATTTGATCTTTAGCTTGAAGATGGTGATTGAGAAGAGCTGGGAGTGGGATAGAGACATCTATGCTGCTTTTATAGATCTAGAGAAAGCTTTTGATAGAATACAAAGAGAGAGATTGTGGATGGTGATGGAAGACCCTGCATATGGAATAAATAAAAGCTGATAAGATAATAAGGAAGTATGTTATGAAAACCCCATAAAACACGGTATAGAAGGGAGCATGGAAGGGAGAAATGTTTGAAACTGAAGACTGGAGTCAAAGGCAGAGGCAGTGTGATGTCGCCTTTTACGTTTTGCATTATATCTGGAACAACTGCTTGAAGAGGACTAAGGAAGAGAGGAATAGGGAATTACACCTTTGTATACGCTGACGACGCCGGCTGTCGGTGACAAAGGAACAACACAAACTTCAAGCTGCTGCTGTGAATTACTTGGGAATGAAGTTATGATTCGGAAGTGTGGGGGAATGAAATACACAGAGAGAAGACGGAGATAATGACGATATCGAGACAGGGAGAACACGCGGAGATATGGATGGAAGGTACACAGTTAAAACAGACAAGTAGATTCAAATATCTAGGAGTGATATTTGATGAGAAAAGATGGATAGATTCAGAACTGAGGGAAAGAATAACGAAATATTCAAGGAATGTAGGAATGTTGTACCCATTGATGATGCAGAGAGGAGTGCCAGTAGAGGTAAAGGTGACAATATATATATACAACTATCCTACGACCAATATTACTATACGGGTCGGAATGTTGGGTACTTAAGACAATACAGAAGAGTAAAATAGAGGCTGCGGAAATGAGAGTGTTGAGATTGATAAGAGGAGTAAAGCTGAGGGACAGAGTTGGGAGTGAAGCAATAAGAGAAGAGCTCGGAGTCCGCCCAATAATGGAATGAATTGAGAGAAACCAACTGAGATGGTTCGGTCATGTGCAGAGAATGGAAGATTTTAGATACCCCCGAAGACTACTTAATTGGAGATCTATGGGAACGAGACCAGTGGGAAGACCAAGAAAAAGATGGAAAGATGCTGTGGAAGAGGCAATTGCGTCGAGGGGAGAAACGATGGAGAATGTGGAAGAGGAGGGCACTATTTGAAGACCGGGATGTCTGGAGGGATTTCTGGAGGAGCAACACTTGACAGGTTCTACCTAACAAGATGGATGGTGAGAAAGGTGAGAAAGAATAAACAAAATCTTTAAAAAATGAAATGAAATTAATATAAAATCAAAGGTTATTAAAAAAGTTTTCTATATATATATATAATTATTATTTTTCATCGTTTTCAAATAATCTAATATTGATTTTACAATAATATAAAAATATATATATATATCTATATTATATCTTTATATACCTCTATAAAACATATTTTTGGAATTTTATGGTTTGTTGGTTATAAGGATTATTTTTCATCTTTTTCAATATATATTATATATATATTTTACAATATTATATACTTTATCTATATATATATATATATAATATATATACTAATACTATATAATTTATATATATATATATATAATATATATACAGGGCTGTCCACAGAAGTTTGGCACAATACAAGCATGTGTGTATAATTAAATAAGATTATCTTTTAGATGGACAATTTCTGTTCACAAAACTGTAAGATCGCGACATCTGGGACATTCATATATAAGTATATATAATATATATATATATTATATATTAATATATATATATTTATATATATATATAGTATATATATAGTATATATATAGATATATTTTATATATATAAACCACCACTCACGGGCCGAGCCCTTTTTCAAGGAGGCCGGGCTAGAAAAATAAAACAAGCGAAACTCCCACGCCAATCCCAGCTAAGGCAAATCTCCAGGTTGAGCGCAGCGTGGCCTTTAAAGAGAGGAAGATTAAATTTAGTTGGGAAACAGAGAAGGCAAGGAGTTCCACAGAAAAGAAGAGCTGGGAAGAAAGAGGCACCACAACGAACAAGTCTGGCGGTTCTCAGCATACTCACGCGAAATTCATGCGAGAGCATTCAGGCACCCCTTGTATTGCGAGGGCGACGCAATGGGGTGGATTGACGAGCCGGCCAACTCCTCCTGGGCATCTACCGCTTAGTAAAGTACTATAAAAAGAGATAGTGCAGCCAACGTCACGTGCAGAGACTAGAGGGTCAAGGAGTTTGAAAGTAGGGGGACAGTTTTATTAGTCTCTTAGCATTTAGATCAACCCTATCAATAGAAGGGGTGAGCCCGGAGCCCCCCAAATTGAGAACAGTTACTCCATACAAGGGCGAAAGAGGCCATAAAACTGGAGTAGCTGTGCAGAGAAAAAAT
>JABUQX010090522.1:32500-35000 GCA_015478945.1 Trachelipus rathkii | reverse complement strand
AATAGATAATAATAATACTAATACAATATAATAATAATAATAATTCAATTAATAATATTAATAATAATAATACATAATAATTAATAATAATAAATAATAATAATAATAATAATAATAATAATAATAATAATAATAATAATAATAATAAGTAATAATTAATAATAATTTAAAATTAACCCTAACCTAATATATACACACATTTTTGCGGCGCCTTGAAAATCATACCCTATTACTCTAACCATACATCAAACCGCCTATTCTTATAATATAATATATAATAATAATATTGATAATGAATGATTATGAATTATTGTGTTTATATTGGTTTATTTCATAACATCAAACCCCTATTATCATTGACTTTTAAATTCTAAGAGAAATTATGAGAGCTGGTAAAGAAAATTATTAATGACTGCTATAGGAATCGTCACCATTCGTCGTAGAATATGACCTAATGAGGGTAGGAATGTCCTCGTTAGTATTTAGATACATAATAAGAAGCTTCTGATATTTCTACGAAACGACCCAATGGTGTTGACTCCTGGTACATTTTTAGGGAGATTAAGTCCACAATATCTATTGCCATCTTAATTATAGAATGGGCCCTCGCGGCGATTTCGTAATTATGGTAGTGAATTTTGCTTTTGTCTAAGGCATGTGGAATTATGCTGCTACGGAAAGTGTTGTTTGTTCTTAAGAGTTTGGTTTTTGTACAAGGTATGTTAGTCAAATTAGATCATTTGCGAGTTCAATTGTGATGATTGTAAAGAGTGGTTGAGTAATCTACTTACTGTACTAGGGATAATGTAATATCGAGCTTCAGTTTAGTATTTGACAATATTTTTTGAATAGTGGGGTTGTGTGTTCACAGGTAGTATATCGTGGGTCCCTGATATTACACGTATATTATTTTGCTTTGCAAAAAACAATTAGGAGTGTCGAACAGGATTCGTCACTTGCAACAAGTCCCAACTGAAAGTACTAGTTTTCGTTAGAATTGTATGGGTGGGAATAAACGAAGACTATATGTAAAGGTCTTTTAAAATATTATTTTGGAAAACAAAATTGCTTCTTATCTGGTTAAGGAATGCATAGTTAGCGCATAGGACGAGATTTTGCGCTATATGACGGATCTATGTTGCATTGTGTCTCTTGATGAAATAGTATAAGTCTTGTCATGCAAGGGTATAACACCGTGAGTAACTTGGGTCTAGATGAATAGTCCGATTGATAGTATATTTTTTGCGTCTTACATTAGTTTGAACAGGTTCTTTTGATTTGTTATTACTAGTTACTTGTTTTCTGTAGATTTAGGGAGAGTCTGTTGTGCCTTCTACGCCTATGTTATAATGTTCGTTTCTTAGATTCTATTATTTACTTTTCGTTAAGTGTGTTAACATACGGATTTGATGATTAAGCGAGTTGCAGTGTCGTTCAGCATTATTGAAGTTGTATGGAACTGGTGACGAATTTTGAAAGTCATTTATGTAGGCATATTAAATGTAAATGAATGCGGCCCCAGTATAGAAGCCTGAGGGGACACCTTGGGGAGAATTGAGGCAAGTGAGGGATGATGAGTGTCTCCTAAATCGATACGCTAATTGTGTTCGGTCAGATATTTTATGACTGAGACTCATTGTAGTGGACCCATTAGTGATAACCAAGTCTCTCGTAATTTGCGTTTAAGGAGTAGGTTGTGTGGAACTACATCGAATGCTTTTTCGAGAAATCTAGAAGTAAGAGTACACTTGTTTGTTTTTCATTTAGTGCTTTGACTTTGTATAGTTTTTCAGTAAGGAATATCAGATCATCCTCATGTGTTGCGGTTTTTGGTGAAACCAAACTGATTTGGTGATAAAAGCCCATGTTTCAGCAAATAGCATTAGTATAGTGTCCTGGACTAATTTTGTCAAAGATTTTTACCAGTTGTATGGTGGGAGGATTGAAAGTCGGACGAAGAGTTGTTTCGGAAGGAAGGTCCTGTCAGAGCTCTTGGGCAAAGGTGGTGGTGGTAACTTTGCGATGTTTAATTCAGTTGGATAGTAATGTAATTCAATTGAGTTGTTATAAAGAGCGGCTTAATATTGGTGAAATTTCTTTGTTCTAACAGTCGTTGTATAATCAGTTCGGGACACCTGAAAAAGTCGGAGGCTTCGTATTCATGAGCCCCTTTATAACACACTCAACCGATCAGATGTGCTATCTTTCAAGTGCCGAATTTGCTGCTACCCCTCGTGTGAGTCTTTAAATAGTCGGCAAAAATCTCCTCTCTGTTTCTGGAACTTTCGGCTGCTAATGCTGCCCCTAAGGTAGTAAAGTAGGAGTTCAATTCATTGACTATTCGTCGTTAGGTTTGTAATATTTCATCACCTATTTTTAATTTTTCTTTGTTTTCTGTGTATTGTGACGGTTTAAAATGTCGTTAATAATGCCCCATTGCGATCGTGGATTGGATTGAGTCTGGTTGAATTTATCCGCAAAGAAACTAGCTGTTGGATTC
>JABUQX010090522.1:7500-10000 GCA_015478945.1 Trachelipus rathkii | reverse complement strand
AATTAAAATAAATTTAATTTAAATAAATATACCAACATCTTCCTTTCAATTTCTTATTTAATATAATATTTTGCAATATGCTTGATTGCTTTAGTTATTTATGTCTATTTATTTGTTTGATTTTTTGCTATTTGGCTGTGTAAACCTCGCTTGTAACAAAGACTTGCTATTTTTATAAGGTAAATGATTTTACATTCATTTTTTGCACTGTTGTTACCTTATTGCTTTTGCATGCATCACATAACCTCTTTATTTTTATATTTTTTTCACGTTTCGTGGGTGAAAGTTCAAAAATCACTTTTCCAAAGCATTTACTAGTTTGCTTCAGCGTTAGCTCCTCATCCTCATCGATCCATAGAGAAGAAAATAGTCCTTAACGAGGGTAGTAGAGTGCATTGGGGCACCGTCTACACCTAGGGCCTAGTGAGTACCCCATTTCTTATTAACCTTATTTCATATTTCTTATTTTAGATTCACCATTATTTTTATTATTATTATTATTTTTATTATTATTATTATTATTATTATTATTATTATTATTATTATTATTATTATTATTATTATTATTATTATTATTATTATTATTATTATTATTATTATTATTATTATTATTATTATTATTATTATTATTATTATTATTATTATTATTATTATTATTATTATTATTATTATTATTATTATTATTATTATTATTTGATGATTCAAATGACATATTTATAGAAAATTAAGAAGTAAAATATATATATGTTTTTCTCTATATTTTTGTTATATTATTATATAATTATATTATATACATATATATATACATATATATTATATATATATATATTTCTTCTTTTATTATTACATATATATATATTATTATATATTATACATATTATTATTATTATATATATATATATTATTATATATATATATATATATATATATATTATATTATATATATTATATTATATATTATATATTATTATATATTATATTATTATTATATATATATTATATTTGTGTATTATATTATTATTATTATATTATGATTATTATTATATATATTATATATATTATTATTATATTATATTATTATATATTATTATTAAGTTATTATTATTATTATTATTATATATATTATATATTATTATTATATATATTATTATTATTATTACATATTATTATTATTATATTATATTATCTTATATTATATTAGTATTTATATTATTACATATATTTCCATATTATTATTATATTATTATTATTATTATTATTATTATTATTATTATTATTGTTATTATTATTATATTATTACATATATTATTATTATTATTATTATTATATGTATATATATATTATACATATTATTATTATTATTATATATTATTATTATTATTATTATTATTATTAATATTATATTATTATTATTATTACGTATATATATATATATATATTATATATATTATTATTATTATTATTATTATTATCATATAGATAAAAGTTAAACTCATAAAGGTACGGATAGTTTATTATTATTATTAAAAAATATATATATACAAAAAATATTATTATTATTATTATTATTATATATATATTATATGTATATATTATTATATTATATATATTATATTATTATATATATTATATTATTATTATTATTATTATTATTATTATTATTATTATATATATATATATATATATTATTATATATATATAATATATATTATAATTATATATATATATATACGGTATATGTAAAAAAAATTTGCACAGTCATTATATATATTCACATATTAATAATAATTGTTTATATCAACGCTTTCATATTTAGAAACCTTTTTAAGAAACTTTTTTTATCAGTTAACTATTCTGTTTCACTGAAAACATCTATTTATTATAACACATAAATATTGTTTATTTTTAATATTAATTTTAATAATTACACTAACTTCCTGATTATGGAAAGCATTTATACCACTGGTACGCACTTAATCTCAGGAGAGTCTCTGGCCCTCTGACTACTGTAGTTAAGTGTACAATTCGAAATGCAGAATTAAGGTACTAATTTGAACTGCTGAATAAATATTAAAGTTTCACTGATCTGAGGAATGTTGGAGGGGGACTTCCTAATTTGCAAGATACAGAAGAAAGGCTCGCTACTTGGTTTAATAGTGGAGGAAAGCTCCAGAGAAATCAAGAAGTGGAAGAAAGAAGATCTCCTAGCTGGGAAGATGATAAAGAAATAAGAACTCCAGAACTGGGACCTGGAAGGTAAAAATAGACCTTCGTAATATAATAAAAGGAAATGGATTATGTATGTTTCATTATTAAGCTATTAGAATAAGGAGAATGAATTTCTTTTGTGTTTCTTACTTCCAGGTGGAGATAATTTTTCTTAAAGGTTTGAATTTGCTTAGAGACAACAGACATGGAACAGTTCACAGCTAAAGTTGGATCAAATGACAATTTAATGGTTATTACAAACCATATATTTCTGCTGTTGTTATTCCATTAT
>JABUQX010090522.1:0-2500 GCA_015478945.1 Trachelipus rathkii | reverse complement strand
TATCTGTTCTAAAACGGTGATCTAAACGATCACACTGAGTAGGAAAAATGGCTTGCAAAGTATCCGTTCTAAGAAGGTGATCTTTCCGATCGTACTATCGCATTAACGTAATAGTAGATTTGATGTTCACCGCATTGGACATATCTGTTATAAATAACTAATATATATATATATATATATATATATATATATATATATATATAGATATATATATATATATATATATATATATATATATATTTTCTATATATATATATATATATAATATATATATATATATATATATATTTATATATATATATATATATATATATATATATATATATATATATATATATATATATATATATATATATATATATATATATATATATATAATCTTTATATATATATATATATATATATATATATATATATATAAGACCCTGATCTAATCGATCAAATAACTGTAATAAATCACTGTAATAAATATCTGTTCTAAGGCCCTGATCTAATCGATCACACTGAGTAGGAAAAATAACTGTAATAAGTAACTGTAATGAATAGCTTTGATGCTCACTGCGTAGAACATATCTATTCTAAGACGGTGATCTAATCGATCACACTGAGTAGGAAAAATAATCTAAAAAAAAATTTCACATACCTGTAGCACTATGATGTTTGAAGCTTAGAAACTGATCTGTTCTGAGTAATCACACTCTTATGTCACATTGACAGTGGGCACATTCAATACAATAAATAAACAAAAATACTTAACAGACTATGATGTTTGTTGCTTAGAAGCACATCTGCTCCAAGTGAGCAGACTCATATGTTACATGAAATAGGTAAAATAAGATACATTTCAAAAATACATAACAGATTTGTTTTTAAACAGTGGACACATCCAACAAATTAAATAAACAAAAATACTTAACAGAGTAGCCTTGAGTGGACTGTAAAGTCTTTGCTAGTCGGTGTTCTGTAGTTCTTCTTCTTCTTCTTCTTCTTCTTCTTCTTCTTCTTCTTCTTCTTCTTCTTCTTCTTCTTCTTCTTCTTCTTCTTCATCTTCTTCTTCTTCTTCTTCTTCTTCTTCTTCTTCTTCTTCTTCTTCTTCTTCTTCTTCTTCTTCTTCTTCTTCTTCTTCTTCTTCTTCTTCTTCTTCTTCTTCTTCTTCTTCTTCTTCTTCCTCTTCTTCTTCTTCTTCTTCTTCTTCTTCTTCTTCTTCTTCTTCTTCTTCTTCTTCTTCTTCTTTGGTTTTTCTTCTTCTTCTTCTTTTTCTTTTTCTTTTCTTCTTCTTCTTCTTCTTCTTCTTCTTCTTCTTCTTCTTCTTCTTCTTCTTCTTCTTCTTCTTCTTCTTCTTCTTCTTCTTCTTCTTCTTCTTCTTCTTCTTCACCTGGACCAGATGGATACTATCCAATGCATCTCAAAAATTTGAAAGACATATTAGTGAAACCTTTGACAATGCTTTTCAATAAGTCTTTAAAGGAAGGAATAGTTCCTCATGATTTCAAAATTGCTAATATAACTCCCATTTTTAAAAAAGGAGATCGTAAGCTTCCGAATAACTACAGACCAATTAGCTTGACTTCTATAGTTGGTAAAATTTTTTGAAGCAATACTAACTAATTGGTTAGTTGCACATCTTGAAGATCATGGATTGCTCAAGAATACCCAACACAGTTTTAGGAGAAATAGATCATGCTTAACAAACTTAGTAAATTTTTAACAATGTGGATATTAACGATGTAGATAATTATAAATCCTTCGATGTAATTTAGACTTTCAAAACGCATTTGATACCGTCCCTCATCAAAGTTTATTGGAAAAGCTTAGAGCTCATGGTATTCGAGGAAACTTTTAAATTGGATTAAAAAATTGGCTTTCGGATCGACAACAACAAGTCTTATTAATGGTGAATGCTCAGATTGGACGAATGTTACTAATTGGTGTACCCCAAGGATCTGTCCTGGGTCAATACTGTTCATAATATATGTAAATGACATAGATGACATTGTTAGGCAATATTTCAAAATTTGCGGATGATACAAAACTTTGAAATCCCATAATATGTAGAAAGATTATCAGTTACTCCAAAGCGACTTAAACAAGATTGTTAATTGGTCAAAAACATGGCAAATGAAATTTAAACCAATAAATGTAAAGTTATACATTTTGGGAGTAGGAACAATGAATATGATTACAAAATAGATGACACAATTATCAAAGTTGTCAGTGAGGAAAAGGATCTAGGAGTATTAATTAATAAGGATTTAAAGTTTGCGAAACAATGTGCTAAAGACTGTTAAAAAAGCAAATAAAGCTCTAGGATTTATTGCCAGAAACTTCGAATATAAATCTAAAAATATAATACTTCCTCTCTATAAAACATTAGTTAGGCCTCATCTGGAATACGCAGTGCAGTTTTGGAGTCCATACCTCAAAAAGACATAGAAAAAATTGAAAGAATTCAAAGAAGAGCAACTAAATTAAACCATGAATTGAGAGGTAAATCATACGA
>JABUQX010090521.1:10000-23748 GCA_015478945.1 Trachelipus rathkii | reverse complement strand
TTATAATATATATATATATATGATTTACTTTTTTTTCGTCTCACCCACTGACACCCTATCATGGGAGAGGCCACATTGCGGCCAGATACCCCGCTGATGCAACCAGCCCCCACCAGAGATCTTCCAGATATGTTATGGTTCCAAGTTGTTCTATGCTGAGAATTTGTAGTAGTAGTTTAGGAAGTGATAGGCCTGCATCTATTGGTGCGTGTTTGCTTTATAATAATAGGTTTGGTGGTCTGCCTCTTAAGTGATTTTCTGTTAAATGTTGTGCTGGATTGTTTGGTGTATGTTCTGTTTATTGGTGGTGGTGGAATGCTGTTCAAGATTTGTGTCTGTAAATATAGTACTGAGTGAAGAAGGAGGAGGTTTGAGTCTGATTGCGATGGTTGAGGGCTTAGAGGAGCGCGCAATGTGGCATCAGTGTCGGGGTGTTTGGGTTTTGGAAAAGAATTGTGTGTCTATCATGTCCAGGTGTGTGTCTAAATTCAAGGTTGTGGAGTTGGTTCAAAATTTTCCGACTCCACCCTCTTTTAATACTAGACTCCGCAACTTCTTAGAAAATTAGCCTGACTCTGATTCTGACTCCACCCTTTTGGAAATTCATTACTGACTCAGACTCCCCTGAATCTGATATGATGAAAGGATATATAATTTCTTTCTCTTTATCTACCTTTATTTCCAAACCCTTCCTTGGAGTAAGGTGCGTGAAAGCATCGGAAAAGAAAAGCAGTAGGAAAACATGACAAGTCGAAAAGAAGCCCAGCCCTACCGCCCCCCTCGTGTACCACTTTAATTAAGTAAGAAATCATCGCCGAATCAGAAAATCCACTCATGAGCTCATCTGGCCGACCGCGACGAGCCACACTATGGTTAATCGTCAAGATATAGAGGTCATCCCCTGAGCCCAAGTGAGGAGCCGAACAACATACCCCCTAGTATAAACACCACCGCCATTCTTCTCCGTATCTTGCACCTAATTCTATCGCCTTCCCAAAATCAATTTTCTTCCTGTACACATTCCTCTTACTGAATCAACTCCACTTTTTCTTCGGTTCCCAACGCACTCGCCACCCAACACTCTCACCACCTATACATCCGCTTAACAACGATTATACGCATTCATCCTTTCCACAGAGAACAAACCATCCAACATACTTTATTTATTCTCTTTATTTGCTTCTAAATCACCCCACCCACCCCCCAAAAACAAAACTCATCTAAATGTTCAATTCCTCATTTGACAATTTCTCAACCTAGCCACGCCCCCTAAGTATCATGCTCCATCTCGAAAAACACATATGAACTTAGCATTCCTATACTTCTTATTCCAGACCATAGTCCCTAACTATATGAAATAACACAGGTAGTAACATACCCTCATGCAAGACGCCCTAGCGCACTCCAAGACTTAGTCCTTTTACATTCAAAAATTTTATTTTTACAGCCACTTACCTACCATTCACAAACTAACTCTGCATCATCCGTTCCTTTTTCCTTCACACACATTCCCCAAATATTTAAACTCAGCACATGTTCCAGCTACTCACCATCAACACTAACTTCACACTGAGGCATATCCTCACTCACAACCATAACCATACTGCTTATCTCATTTATTCAGGCCCCTCGCTTTTACATAACCTTGCCAAATCTCTTCTACAATTTCCAAACTCTCTTCATGATTCACCAAACAGACCGAATCCATCGCATAGAAATAGATGGGCCACCCTCAACTCATCTCGCAATTTCTCCATGCATTCTAGCACCACTTTACTGCCCCACCCTCACCTCTATTCTTTCATAACCCCATCCATAAAACAAATTGAATAACAAGGAAGACATAAACACAACCCTGTCCCACTCCGCCTATTAATACTTAAACCATCACCCTTTTGACCACCACCGCCTTCCCTATTCATCCACACCAGCTTCGAACCTTTCTCACGACCACCACTTGATTTCGTTCACATCGTCCCCTACCAGGATTTACGAATAACTTCGTTACTCAACCTGTATCTGCTTGTCCGAGCCAACTATCCTCATACAACCTTTTGAATTCCTTAGAATCCTACCACAGACACTATATCACCAACATCTGCCATAGAGCTCCCTATTAACCATATCATACGCTGTTGCAAATCGCATACAAACGGGGTAAATAGCAATTTATCTGTTGCATCCTTCATGTCTCCGATCATTTGTTTCAATGTAAAAATTTGTATCACACGATCACGATCTAACGATCTTCACTAAGCCCACTCTTGTTCCTGTCGAGTGCGAGTCGAGCTCCTTCGAGTCACTTCGACGCTTTCGACGCAAGAATACATCATTATTATCTCCCGTCTACAGACAGTCTAATAACTTGTCATTCCCTATATGAAGGTTGGGGGTTGGGTATTGGGGATACTCTGTATCTCCCTTACCCTTTATAAGGAGGTGTAGTGGGGCGGTGTCTATTACAGTGTTCTCCTCGAATCCCTATGATAACTGGATCCTCATACACGCCTTTATTACACACGGTCAAATATCGATATCAACCAATCGGACTGCTCCTTATTCTTGAGTCGATTTTCTTCTAGGAATTTCTCATCTTTACCTGGCCATGTAAGGTTGTTTACTTCAGGTGGCTTCAACTGTTTTCTCACTTACCCATTACCTCCTCCGTTGCTTATATAACGCGTTCGCCAATGGATACCTGTAGTTGGGTAGCGTTGGTCTGGTTGGCTCCATCTAAATGCGCAACACAGGTCACGATCAGCCTCTTCATACGTCGAACTATGTAGCAGTGATTGTTGCGAGATCTGGGGTGTTATGTTTTTTTTCCACACTGACCCTCTACATCCATGTCTATTCCGGTAAGATTGACATTATAAACAGCAATCTCATTGCTTTTTGATTCATTATTCTAAGCATTTTTTCCTGTGGTGTACTCTATTTCCGGGGTTTATAGAGACTGCTTCCTGAGTTTCTTGCTTATAGGTCCCCATGTAACTCGTTTATTATTTATTCTTTTTTCGCATACTTTGATTCTACTTGTGTCTGTTTGGTATTGTTTTTTTCGCTCCTTATTGTTCTATTATTTCATATTTTTCTTCTATGTTGAATCATTTTCAACCACTGTTTGCTTTACTGTTTAACCGACTGGGCCTTATCCTACTTCATCCATATTATGTTTTACATAATTGTACAGATTTAAAGAAAAATGGCGTCGGTTAGGCATTTTTTTTGGTTATAGCAAATTGTTCCCTTGGGCTATTTGCTCGCAGATACTTTTTGTTCAGTCAATTTGTTTCACACTTCAGATGGCTGATTTAGTTCACAAATTTATTGCAATTAAACATTGATATTTTTCCTATATAAAAATATATTTTTACTCCAGTCCTTTAATGCAGAATTTTCTTAGTCTCTCTATTCTTTTTAAGCAGAACATTAATCATCTTTACTTTTAAACCCGCTCAGCTGATGTTTTTATTTAATCCTAAAGATACTTCAAATCTTTGTTTTCTTTCTGACCAAGATATCAATTTCTCTTTTGACATTAAATCGGTTACGTTTTGTTACTACGCACTGTAGGTTGTTTTGAGTGGTTTATGGTATGTCTGTGTTTTAAAATGAATTTTTTGGTTATCAGCATCTATATGCTGTCTCTTCGTCTCTTACAGATCAATGTGATCTTTTTGGCCTACATTCTATGTTTTTTTGCCAATTTACTACTGTTTGGTATACCATCTTTTTTTCATCTCCTAATCCAACATGCAGGTCCCAAAACTATCAATCTGAAGCTTCTATCACCCCATCCAAACATCAATTCAGATTACTCACAAATCACTCTTTCAAACGTTTCCCAGGAGATGCGACCATAACGTCACAACCAACACAAACAATTGACTTTTCAAACTTAAAATATGTATAGATGAGAATTCTAGACTTCACACACACAAACTCTACCATAGCTCAGAATTGTACCAACAAGAGTCACTCATAAAACTGCAAATCGGACACAATTGTGCGGTGAAGGCCCATCTTTGTTTAAATTCCTCTTTTATTGTTAACATATCAATTTTATAATGTTTAATTTTACTTCAATATAGAAAATTGTTTAAATATATTGATATAGTATATTTGACCTAGAAAATTCCAAAAATAATTGATAGGAACCTATTATTCACATATGGGGTGACCCATTCACAAAAATAGAAATGGAACAAATTTTTGAACTTTTTTGTAGTCATTTTCCATCATAAATTTCATTTTTTATTTTAATTTTACCAAATAAAGTTACATGTTTATTATATTTAAATTAGATATACGTAATAAAAATGTCAATAAAAGTCATTTAAGGAAAAATAAAGAAATACACAATGGTGGAACCAAACACCCCATCATCAAATTTTTATGGAGGGTGATGAAAAATTTGGCAAGTGGCCAGCGATTTTAACCCTAGGCACTGTTGGAACAAATTAAGTTTGCAGTTAAAGCTAACATACCTCAACTGTCTTATACACTGAAAACGAATATATCCATTATTAAATACTCCCAAAACTAATTTCATTTTAAAACAAAGTTAAAAAAAACTCGCAGCTATTTAATATCGAAATTCTAATTAAAGGACATATTTATCACTAATTTGATTATATTTTTATTAAAAATATAAAAACTCTAATAGAATTAAAATAATCTAAATAAAACTTGTGTTACTACCATGATGAAAATTTTTTTTATTCTATTTAGCTCACCACCGCCTGACGCGCTATATACAGCACTGGCCCGATATCCAGTATCCGGTAATCTCAATGATACCGATATCGCCGGAATCCGTGTAACTTACCAGCAGATTCGGTGTACCGGCCCACCCTAATTTAAAAAGAATATTTTCTGTTAAATAAATTTGATTTTTAACAATGACATTGAAATTTGATTTTTTAATGATAATGGGTGGCATGTAGAGCATCCCTTATGCGATATAAATAAACATGATTTATCATGATCAATCTAGTTTCATATTCCATGAAGTGTTTAGTAAAACAGTTTTTATGTCAATGTATATGATTAGAAACCAAAAAAGCGTTATGAATTAGTAAATAAAAAAAAAATGGTTTATAACATAAATTAGTAGAGAAATTTGTGAATTCATTTAATTCAGTAAGCCAATAGTCGTGGTCACTTTGGTAGTTGTAAGGGTTAAGAATAAATTTTACAATATTTTTTTTGGGTCCATCGTAGTTTACGAATGGAACTAAGCCACAGATTCTTGTTGATCGAATTCCTACCATGTTTGTTTTTGCTTACTAATATTATTAAAACTGCGTATGTTAATTAATTAATTAACCTAGTTAAGTGTTTATGTCATATGTTTGTTTAACATTTGACTCTTCATTTTTATAAATGTTTCGTCAAATGTTGTGTGAATGAGAAATGAAATGTCTGATAACATTTCTCTGTAGATTGTTGTTTTTGATTATTATAGTAATAGGATCGCCGTTAACTTTTTAATTACTATAAGCTAATAAGGTCGTTTAACGATAAAGTGAAATGTTTTAGGTTTATTAGTCGCTGTTATAAATATCTGTAAAATGATCTTAAGAAAAAATTGGTCCGCGTTGTTGGCGTCTTCGTAATATATATTTTTTATTAGTTTATTGATATTTTATATTAAAATTTCAGGAAATATTAATAAAATAATTAACTTTAATAATATTTACTTAAACTTAGATTTAAAATAATTTATTTGAAAATATTAAAATTAATTTTCAATTTTTGAAACATCTTCAATAACAATTAAATGAAATTCTTAAAATTAAAAGTAAATTTTGACTAATTTAGGATTATAAATTTTTCCTTTTTTTTAAAAAGTAAAAATGTTTGAACGCTATTATCTGGAGCATATACTGCCTTTCTATGTAATAAAAAGAGATTATAGATAAATAAAAGAATAATTTGAATGGAGTATATCAAACCACTAAGATAAAATACTCTTTAGTATATATAAAGATAAAACATCTCGTTTAATATTATTTATAGTTTCTGTAATTCATTATTTTTGAAGGATTATTTGACTATAAAATATATACTACTGAACATAAAAAAAAAAAGAAATTAGCACAGATGGATTAAGTTAACAAAGTTTTGAAAGTTTTATTAACTTTAAAAAAACAAATAATTTAAATAATTTGTCGAACATTTTTTAATATAACTTCTATATTGAAGTTAAATAATAAAAAATTAACAAAGTACAAAATATTTTTCAATTTGTTTTATGATTTATTTATTTAGAACTGAAATAATTAATTACTTTGAACATAAAAAAATCCCGCGTATTTTTAATTGCCCAAACTAATAACAATATAGCTAGTATGAATAAAATACGGTAATAATAAAAATATATGTATCTAAAAACATTTAACTAAGAAATGTGTAATTTCTATAATATCCTAGTATCAAAAATTAAATTGTTATAAAATATTTTCTTGAATATAAATAATTATCTAAATATTATAAAATGTATGTAATAAAAGATGTTACATTATAGAAAATAAAAATATTAAATATTAGAATGATAAACACTTTTTTAACAGAAAAAATTTATCTTAACAAAATATACAAAATATACTATTTCATTGTCGCTGACGCAACATAGCTCAATGACTAACTGATCTTTGATGCTTTCCCAACGGCAATTCTATTCGTAACCATAGAGTTGCACATAATCTTCTGTTGAATGTTCTGTCATTATTGAAGTTATAAATCAGAGAATTATTATCTCGGTTGTTCCTTCTTCTCAGTGTAACTCTTGATGTTACATCCTCTGATGAGTTGCTAATGAGGCTTAAGACGAAGGATCTCCTTATTATCTCTTAAGTCCTCAGACGCATCGATCTGTAGTTGTATTCTAGAATCCATAATATTTTGGAAGTATTTAGATGAAATCGACAAACTAGTTTCAATCGTTGATCAACTTCCTCTGCGCTGCGTAATTCCAAAGTTCTTCCATTAATCTTCTTGTCTGATTGGTGTAGAGATTAATGCTACCCTCTTTCAAATTTTGCAGAATGAGAGTGTACCAGTATTCTATGTTAAAGAATATACCTTAATCCCTTATACAGGATAATCTGTCAAATATTAAATAGAACTCATTGGTAAAATATATTAAATTATTTATAAAAATCTAACATAAGATATAATCAATTTTTATCGACACTGACATCCGAAGATTCTTACTTCGTATTCTGGAAAACGGGTGCCTGTATGAAGCCAGCGATTCCATTATGTATTCTTAAAAGTAAATAGGAAATAAATATGATAAACAATTTAATAAATAATTTATTGATTTTATGAATTATTTCTAACTTTGTAAATTTTATTCGATAATTGTTCTATCCTATGTTTTGAGTTTAGTTCATACATGATCTATTTCTATGTTAATTAAATAATTTGATTATTATATATGTAATTTTTAATTTAATTTTATTATTTGTATTACTAAAATAAACACATACATTAAAGAAACTAATAAATAATATAGTTTTATATTTAAAGTTCATTTTAGAAACTGAGACTTGTGTTTCTAATATATGTAAGAGTCAATTTGTTTCTAAAAAGTTTTTGAGAGGAGATGATTGTAATTTTTATCCGGTCTTCAGTTATATAGTCTACGCTCAATCTACAAATCCCAATTTTTTTCAATCTACCGGCCATCTTCCCGCAATTTCTTTCGATTCGAGAATACCTCAGAATTTCACGTTCCGATATGCAACATTTTGACAATTTGTGAACTAAATTTAATGTCTATATTTTGTTAAAACAAATATTTTTAATTACATTTGGCTTCGTTTCTTGCCGATAAGAAGCTAAACCAGTCAAGAAAGCACCATTCTACTTATTTTTCGATTAGTAATAAATGCCTTGCAAATTGTTCAAACTTCATCAAGACTCAATATAATTAGAAATGAAGAAAAAATTTTATACACCTGATTTAAGAAATTATGCGTAAGTGGTCACTATTGGATAAAAATGGTGAAAGTTCTAATTTTCACTTTGCTGGTTGTTTCGATTTCCTGATAAATAAATATGATAGTTTCTGATATTTAATCCATGATATTTTAGCACAATAAGTATTGGTTTTATACCATTACTATTCCTCAAGTCATTTATCATAATAGCTTCCAGAAGTTGTTAAATAGAACTTTTTTTCTTATATGTGTTTTATGTCTCAACATCTCCTTGCATATGCTCCTGTAACGATTTCTTTCACATCTCCTATACAAGAAACAAAATAAAAGCTTTCATGCTTGTGCCCCGTGTAATACTATTGTTAATCAATTGTACTAGTTTGTCTTTAGGGTCGTTGCACCTATTATATGGAGTCTTAAATGCTATATAGGTTTGGCCTGCCGTTATGTTAAATGTTTTCTTTATTTTTGTCTTAAAAAATATTGTTTAATTTGTTGTTTTAGTGTTGTGCTGGTGAGTGTAGGTGATATGGTCTGGACTGAAGTTTCTGTGTAGCGAGTATGGGATGATATTTGGTTGATTAGGAATAGTATACGTAGAGTTACGATCGGAGACTAGGTAACAGAAAAGTATGATGGATATTCGAAAGGTGATACGACAAAAGTAATGATAAAGCTATATTGTTCGATATATCTTCTCGGTGAAAGATCCTACTGATAGGTTTTCAAGAATTTTTGATGAAATATTAATTATATAATTAATCAATTAAAAAACGAGTTTAAAAGAAACCCATAATTTAGATCTTGCATATATTTTTATTTCAATAAATAAATACTAATGTATCTCTACTCAGAGTTCATCTAGAAACATAAGTTTTCTAAATGCTATTTTTTCAATACAATTGTTCTTAAAATAAAATATATTTTACGAATAGTTTTCCTAATAGTTCGCTTTCTGAAATAACAATTCACTTTAGTGTCCTCTGCGCGCTCTCAGCACTACAGAAGCTCACTTCCACAACAATTTAAACTCTTTAGTTAACATTTCCCAAACTGATAAATTATTATGAAGGTTTATTTTTATACTTCATATGCTCCCATATCATACAACGGCTGTTAATGATTAAATACTTTAACTCTTATTAATCATATTTTTTTCCTAACTTAGACTATTTGTTTCTTTTAGTTAACCATAAATTTTCATTGCTGTATAGTTGTTCTGGTTTCTCATAGATTTAATTCGTTTCAACTATCTAGGTTTATCAGGTGATTTATACGCAAAGAGTAATAAAAACACAGATGACTTTTAAATACATCCGTTTTGACATTCGTGTTTTATGTTTTTCAATCCACAATATTGGGCTAGATGACCAGAGTTTCTATTTCAGCTTATTAAATGAACGTTTTTCGTTTTCATTTTCGAGTTAGAAACAATTGATTTAAACAATATTTCATCGATTTTTCTGGCTTAATCATAAATTATGTAAGTATACCACGACCTAAAATATAGGGGGGGGGGGGAGGGGGGGGAGGGGGACCTTATTTTACCTAAATGAAAGCATTTTCATCTCATATTTTATATAAGTATTTGATTTTATAAATATTTTTCAAATTTAATAAATATTTAATACATATTTTAATAAATATTTTATATCCATGAATATATTGTATATAAATAGCGTTACCATGAATATTTAATAAATATTTTCTACCTTTCATTTAAGATTATTTTCCACTGTATGACCCTTATTTTTTTATTTTTTTTTTTTTATTTTTTATTTTTTTCTGATTTCATAAAACAAGCATTCAGAGATAGAATTTATGATTCTTGGGAATGATCGGATACTACAAACGGTTTATTCTTTGTTTAAATCTTTTCTTTAGATTAACAATTCCTGAATAGTTTCTAGAATTTCTTGCGAAGAGTATCCGGTTTATTCCTTCCAAATTTCTATTTAGAATTCCTGAATATCTTCTAAATTCTGAAATAACAAGGAACTTCTGGTCCTTTATCACAAATGAGTCTCTACTGTTTCTGTTTTGTGTTCTTATAACAGAATTTTATAATTTTGTCTTTTTTGTCCAAATTTAACACAACCTTTTGACCTTTATCTAACTTTCTGTTCTAGTATTTATAAAGGGATCTGAAGGTTTCTCCTTTTTCTGTTCCTTTATATCTACCCCTATTTTCTGTTGGGTGTTTTCACCTCTTAAACAGTGATAGGCATATTTGGTCTTTCCTTTATCTTTACCCCTTAAACAGATTGTACCAGACATGATTTGAAAGTAAAATATCGGTTCAGTATCTCTGGTCACATGATAATGATTAATTTGCAAATGAAAACTGCTACCATGCATAACCTAATGGATTCTCAAAACGCCGTCTTATACAACAAAAATGAATCAGCTGGCAATTCTGGATAACGCGATATCAAATAAAAGAGATTTTCATCGGTAATGTTAATCAAGTCTTCCTTTATGACGTATATCTTCTATAATTATATGTTTGCTGATCCAAGAATGTCCTTCCAATTAGCATTTTTTTAGTTAAACTTAAATAATGTTTTCTCTACAATTTCCTAATTGATTAGTGTAGTATACATAAATGGATTGAACTTTAAGGAAAACTAGTTCAACATTTCATTCCAAGCAATCTAACCATGCTTTTTGTATTCAGCTCTTTGACCGCAGACTTAACTGCTATGCTCACTTAATTGAATGCTCAGTTGGTAAAGTCTGAAACATTTTTTCATCCTCTTTTTATCTAACGTGCTTTGACTTTCACGCTTTCATTCGCCATGTTTCGGAATATGTCGGCCCTTGACTCGATAATTTTTTTTCAGCTCTGGTGGAATTAATGTCGGCCTCCGAAACTTACACACCAGATAATAAAATAGTTATTATTAATTACTGTTTAAATAACAATAATAAAATACTATTATTATTGATTCATGATTAAGTGCCTTGTGACTTATCATGTTCTTCAAAACTTGTTATAGAAGTTTATCAGTTCCGAAAGATCTAACTTTTAATTAGTTAAAAGCAGTTTTCATTTTATGAACTTAATGTTCATAGAAGATTTAAGAAATATTTCTAGCTTCTTATAATCTTTGCTTCTATTCATCCTTATAACTTCTGTTGAGTTTTCTTCAAAACTGTGTCCATTAGTCTTTTCAGAATATCTTGTAGGAGTTAAAGACTATAAATGCATTTATAAGTATTGATGTTAATTGTTAATTTTCTAATGGGGTCTTCTTTAAAACTTTGTTCACTTGAGTCTTCATGAAGTTCCCTGAAAATCGATGCTTATGGAGGTAATTAACCATTACTCTGTAAGCCTTAGTATTCTTAAACTTCTTTAATGATTTGAGCAGTTTTGCTAAACTCTTTGGTTTATTTGTGCAAATTTGCCAAACATAATAATTTGTGAGGATATATTATATCCATCATTCTTTTTCCTTAAATATATGAGCTTAATTTTTTTCAACTATTGACTAAGTTTGAGTTTATAAGCTACATATTAAAATATATTTCTGGTCTTTTCTTAGAGAAAAGACTGGTAATTTAATTTATTTATTTAAAAAAATAATTATCTAAGGAAAATTATCACAGAAAATTTTTCTATCAGACTCAACTTTTCTTTAAAGTTCTTTTTAATTTTTTAAAGTCTGCTAAAATAATTCAGAGAACATTTCAGTGTCTCAATAGTTTCTATGATATTTAATTTAGTTCTAATCACTTCATTATATATATTAATCTTTTCTTTTCTAATATTGGAAGTGATTAATGATTCTTTTAATTTGTACCTTCTTTTAATTTATTATAAGTTGGATTTATTTAAATCTTTGTTTTTAAATGTTGTTTCCTCTCCTTAAGAGGATGTTTTATTAAACCTATTGTTTTTTCATAGTTTTAAATAAAAACAAGTTAATTTCTTTAATGTATTTGTACTTTTCTTTTGAAAATTTGTACTGTTTAAATTCCATGTTTATTTAAATTTATGAAATTTGTTTACAGCGAAAGAAGTGGTTTCTGTCCTATCCTTCCCGCCTGTTTGTATTCTTGTATTATTTAACTGTTGTTTGAAGGAAGTATAGCCATATCTTCCTCTTCTTCCTCAGATACTTCTATAATAGGAGATAATGGTGTTGGATAAAATCCAAATGCTTGTTCTTCTGATTCATAGAAACCATATGGGTTATGAATAATATCTGGATCATTCTCATCGTTAAAATGCCCTAACATGTTTATTGGGGAATTAATTTCACTTGAAAATCCCAAAATATAATCTGAAAATTCCTGTTGTTCTAACAGGTCTATTGGAGAAACATCATTATCTGTATCTTCCCAACAATCTGATTGTATACAATGATTAAGCATATCATGATTATTATAATTTGGTAGCACATTACCATTAAACAAACCAGGATAAAATTGATCTCTGGGTGCCATGCTTAATGGGTGGTGCTGGATATTGTTTATATCGTTTACACTGAAATTATTTATTGGTGTATAATTGTTATTATAGTTTTCTTGAATAAAACCCCTATTTTCGTTTATTGGGTTCATTCTTTCCATCTCCCTGGGTTCTATGGAGTTTTCTTGTAAATAATCATCTTCAATATCTATTATCTCTATAGATAGAAGTTTCTTGAGTGGCTATTTGGTATCCTTCCTGTGGATATTGTGTTTCATTATTGCTCCATCTGTAGTAATTTACAGATTCTTCAATATTAATGTATGTGAATGCGAGTCCTTGTATAATTCTATTTACTTCATTTTTTCTTTGTTTTTCTTTTTTCCATTTATCTTCATTTGCATAAGCTTTCTCTATTATATTATAAAAGAATAAAATGAAAAATATTATTAACACTATCATTATATTAAATTTGTTAATTAAAATCTATTCAATTATTTAATTAGGAAGGAATAATATTCCTATCTCTATTATTTTTCTGAAACTATTTAAAATTATTTGAACTTTTCTAAAATTTATTTGAAGTTCATTTCCAATGTCTTCATCATTTAAATTTTTCCAAAAATATTTAAAGTTGTTTTTTATAAGATTTATTTTCAAAAAATTCCTAAGTTATTTATTTATGTCTATTGTTTAATTAATCTCATCTATAATTATTCTCTTTTTCAAAATTGCTAAGTTATTTGCAGTATCTACAACTGTTTTCATAATATTTAAAATTTTCTTCAAGTTATTAAAAGTATTTCTAAAATATATAGTTTATTCAAATTTTAATTTTTCTATAAAAATTATTGATTAAAAATATTTTTGTAAGTATTTATTAAATTACTAAATTTTAATTAATATTGTTATTTATTAAATCACTTAATTATTAAACTTCCTAAGGTTTTCACAACCCTTTTTTATTATCGCTCTTGTTTCTAACGAGCTTTCTATAAATATTTTCTAAAATAATTAAATTTGTAATGTTTGTACTGTTTTAAAACAATCATTAGAATAAGGTGATTATTAATTAATATTTTCTAAGTTTATTTCTTCAAAAATATTTCTCAAATTTATTTTCAAAAATATTTTGATCAAAATATTTTTTTTTTTTTACCAAAGTCATATTTGGATGACTAAGTAATTATAATTAATTTTATAATCATTTAATTTGTTTTCTAAATATTCATCCTTTTTTTTTCTAACAGGATGTTAAAGTTTTCTAAGTATATTTTCTAATACTTAAGATTCCAAAGTTTTATTTTTCTAAAAACTTTTATCTTGTATGTTCTATGTCATTTATAATGAAATTAAATACTTTTAATTACATCAGTTTT
>JABUQX010090520.1:7500-23338 GCA_015478945.1 Trachelipus rathkii | reverse complement strand
TCTCATCTCTCTTCTCTCTCTCTCTCTCTTCTCTCTCTCCTCATATCTCTCTCTCTCTCTCGTATAGATATATAGATATTATATATATATTATATATTATTATATATATATATATTATATATATATATTTATATATATATATATATTATATATATATATATTATATATATAATATACTATAATATATCTTCCTTTTTTTCCCCAGAGACTGGGAAATGCTGATATGCATCGAAAAGAATAGTAGAAGAAAGATACTGACACCAAGTCGGAAAGGAAAGGTCCAGCCTTACCCGCCCATCTAGTACAAATTATGAACGAACTCGTCGCCAGTCAGAAATCACCCTAAGAGCTTCACGACGCGAGCGGACCTCACTATAGGCATAATTGTCAAGTGTGGGGTTCATCGCTGCCAGGGGGGCCAACAAGCTATACCCCTCACAAATCCCGCCATTCCTCTCCTACTCGATGACACCAATTATATTCGCCTCTGCCAACTAGCACGATTTCTAACATCATGAATTCGCTATTTGACTGAGCCTCAATCACTTTTTCTCGGTCCCCGGCGAGTTCCAACACACTCACCACTGATTACATCTACTTAAACCAAGCCGACTATCATTTCACCTTTCCAACATGTCCAAACATATAACATACTTTTCATTCATTCTCTCATTACACATTTCTTCACACCAACAAACTCTAATACGTACATTCCTCATGTTTATAATTCTTCGCACACTCTGCATCATCCGTTCCTGTTTCATTCAACATATATCTAAATATTTAAAACTCAGACACTTGTTCCAGCTCTTCACCATCTAACAAAAGCTTCACACCGAGGACTGTCCTCATCACAACCCATAACCTTACTCTTGATCTAACTTGGTTTACTTTCAAACCCCTCCTTTTTCACACCTGCCAAAATCCGTCTACCAATCCTCTCAAATCTCTTCAGATTCACCACACAAAACCAAAATCATCCGCAATTAATAGGTAGGGCACCCTCACTCACCTTATTCTAACCCCGATTTCCTGCCACCCCCATCTCTGATTCTTTCATCACCCCATCATATAAAAATTGAATAACCATGGAGGCATAGACTAACACATCCCTATGGAAATGCGCTATTAATATTAAGAGGCATCACTATAGACACCATGTGTTATACGGGCAAAGTAACTACCGTCATAATACTTTTGATTCCAGTTTCAGGGAAAAGTTTACCACCAGCACTATATCACTAACACCTGCCATAGAGCATTCCTATTAATCCTGTCATACGCTGTTGCTAAAATCCATAAACTAAATACAATTTATTCTTCTTTCTCCTCATTTTCTCAATCAATTTGTTTCAATGTACAAGATTCTGATCCACACATCCATACACTCCTAAACGCACGCTTGTTCTTACAATCAGTCACTCGACGACGACTCTTCGACAGAATACCGAGCATATAATCTTCCCCATACAACACTCAATAAACTAATTCCCCTATATTCCGTCGGTTTCCCTTATCACCCTACCGCGTAATATAAAGGGTTTACTATGTGAGCTACTCTTCAATCCCCCCTCGGGAACGTAATACCCTCCATAAACGTCGTCGTAACACAACTTGCAAATCCAATCAATCACCATCTCGCCTCCTTCTTGTTCATTCACCAAGTAATTTCATCTATACCTGCAGTTTTACCGTTCTTCAACTTTCTCACTCTTACCCATTGCCTCCTCCTTGCTAAAAACAACCTCATCCCCAAAAATACCTAATTCCTTCTTGCACCATCAAACCCCACACACATTCACGTGATCCACCCTGTCATTACTTCCAATAGTATACAGATTTTTTGAAGTAGGTTCTTTCCACACTATCCCGTCACATCGCATGTCTCAGTCAGTTTCACAAAGCACCTCCGTATTCATATTCAAGCAGGGTTCCCTTTATTCGGTCACTCTTTACCATTCGCGCTTCTTCAGAAGAGCTCCATATTCCCTTGTAAGAGTCCCCAGCTCATCCTCTTCATAATGTTGCATTTTACCTCTTTTTGTCTCCTTACGCAGCACCTTTATAGCATTTGCTTTTTTCCATCCTTATATATTCCAACATTTTCTTTTTTGAAATTCATCGTCCGAAATAATTAGCACATTCAAACACGCATCTTTTTTACTATTTAACCACTTGCATCACCTCTTCATTCCACAGCTCACTGTTAACATTCTTATTCCTAGCATTTAGTCAGTATCCACATACTTGCTTTGCACTGCTAACAATTGCTTCCTTCATTTTGCTCCAAAATTTGCCTCAGTTCAACTTGTTCCCATCAAACTAATTTACTTGCGAGCGCTCTTAATACTTAGTCCGTTACCTTTGTATTACTTAACTTCTCACTCCTATTTCTACCCACTTCCTTCCGTACACCTTGCCTCTCCATCCAAGCCCCCACTAACTAATGATTACATAAGAACACAACATAATAATCGGATAATCCCATTCCTAATCCCCTCACTGATTTAACATCCAACGAATACTTCAACATCTCATTCATTAACAAACACAAATCAAATTCCATACTTGTCACCCGATACCATCGTCTACCTACACCAAATCTAGTTTATTATGATACTCTTGTGTTTAAGAAAGTATTACTTACATTACTTCCTCTCTCCTCACAGAAATCAAATCACCTTCCTACCATTCATTTTCTCCCGACACCCGAAAACCACCTGTTATATATCATCCCTTTCTTTGAGTCACCTAATCCCCAGACCATTTAGGTCACCCACAAAATCATTCTGAAGCTCCTTACTCACCCCATCGAAAACAGCATTCAGATTATCCCAGAAAAATCGTAACTCTATCAACATTCCTCAATGGAACATTACGATCACAACCACACAGTACTTGACCTTTTCAAATTTAAATTATAACCATTTAATTCTAGGACTCACACATACAAAGTCTACCATAGCTACGTACCACAGTCACTCATCAAAAGTGCAACTCCTTCTCTCCCATTCTCATTCGCCTTCCAACCAGCACACACACAATTCCACCACCCACTCATTTTAACAGCTTTCCTTTCATCATTTGTTGTACACAGCGAGCAAATCAGAATTTGCCCTTTCTAAATACATCCCATCAGCCTGTGCCTCCTCAACGATTTATTCCTCTGACATTCCACTTACCCCATACGATTCATACATTTTCCCCGAAAGATAGAATGCCATTTAAAGGGCGATCACGACCTTCTCCGAGGACTTGCATTAGCAAATCCTAGCAAGAATAAGTGCGTACGTGGACAGCAAACCCTACTACCACGAACCCTTAGTCGCCTTTACGACACGCAGGACATCACGATGTTCATTCTTTCTCCCCACACATAGGGATGTCTAAGATAGTCTATAAGGGTGTGGACGTTAAGTATGTGTATATATGTTGATAGAATTGGTGGTCATTAAGATGTGGCCTGGGAGATGAGGTGTAAAGATATGAACGCAAAGAGAAAGGCGAACCATTAAAAATGGGAGGGTACTTTCATCGCTTCGAGTATGCATAACCTCCTCTATATATATGATTATATATATAATATATTATGATAATAATATTATATTATATTTATATAGTATATATATATATATATATATATATTATATATATATTATATATTATATATATATATATATATTATAAATTAATATTTTATAATATATATATATATATATTTAATAAATTACCTGTTAACGTGCTTTATCCCCTTTTCAGAGGGTAACACGGGGGGACTGCCAGGAAATCAAACTTTAAGGCCAGCTATCCCAAACCACCAACAACGTGAAGAAAAAAAAAAGTCGGAAAAAGGGTTTAAAAATTTTTTTTTTTTTTTTTTCTCGCCCAGGTAGATAAAACTCCAACTGCTTACGCGGGAGATTGAACCAGCGTCCTCTCGAATGAGAGTCGGCGAGTCAACCTCCTGCACCACGAGGCGTTATATATAATTTAATATATATATATATATGATATATATATAGTATATATATAATATTATATATATATATAATATATTATATATATATATATATATATATATATATATTTTAAGGGTGGAAATTTTGCTAAAATTTGGTTACTTTATTAAAGTTGGCAATCCCAGTTGGATCAGAGTTATGGATTATGACAGTTATTAATTTCAATATTTAGTTTGCACAATGAAAGTGAATTTACCAATGTAAAAGTCCTAATCGAACAAAATAAAATTTGTAGTTACTGAATACTCACTTTTCAAGAAAAAGCGATAGTTATTTGCGACCATTGGAAACCACAAACCACGAGAAGTAAGTTCTTAACATCTATTGTGCAACAAGACAAGAAAAACAAGATGCAATCACAGTCTCCCAAGCAGTTACATGAAAATAAAAGAATAAGCCTATTAAAAAAATGTAATAGTGTTCAAGATGGCTGTATTAACCAGCGGTGATGAATAGTTACCTTCAAACAAACACATATGGGTCTTCTCCTTAGTTTATCTTTAAATTTAAATTCACAATCCAACCCTCTTTGTTTCAAACAGCACACAGGTAACGAAAACAACCAATGTCCCTCAAAATTTCAAGGCACATGCTAGTTCCAAATCACCTGCACCAGGCTTCCACCAATACTCATGCAATGATCCCAAGAAAATCACTACAGAGAGAGACAGAAGGCAAGAGATACAGATGCATGCAAGGATGAAAAGGTTAGTAAATTTAGTAGTAATCGTATAGAATTAGTAATAGTATACTATAATCTCTCAATCACCAAATGTAATTGTGTAACCACACCTTCGTAGATTTTACAGAGAGTTGAAGATCCCAAAGATCCACAAGCACCCAAGAAAGGGGTTAACAAGTGTATACGGTATCGTCTAATAAGTAAAAAAAAGTAGAATAGTTCTATATATATATATATATATATATATATATATATATAATATATATATAATATATATAGTATATATATATATATAATATAATACAATAATATATTATATATATATATATAATATATATATTAATAATATATAGTATACTATAATATATATAATATATATATTAACTACTGTTTAACGTGCTTTATCCCCTATACAGGGGGTAACACGGGGGACCACAGGAAATCGAACTTTAAGGCCGGCTATCCCAAACCAGCGCCACCAACGTGTTCGCAGTATATATAACGGTCAAGTAGCTCGTTTCCTCTTTAAATAGTTCTTTCTTGAAACATTTTATTATAAAAGTAAAATTTGAAGTTTAAAGGAAGTGTTATTCGGTAATTTTAGTAAATATTAAAGTATGGCACTGTGTAGTGCCTTAGAATAAGAAAAACTTATAACAATGAACTTTATAGATGATATCGGTGTCATGAAAACGAAGGATTCTCTCTCATGTAAATTTAATTGTCAAAGAAACTATGCTCAGGTTTTGAATCTCGTATATTGTTAGTTAATCATTTACTGCATGAAATTAGCCACGCAATCGTTCGGAATGGAAGCTGACGGTGAGTCAAAAGAAAATTATTGTGAGGTTTACTTGAAAGACCTTTATGCGTTTGTGTTTTTTTAAGCATTTAGTTATGAGTGTATTAATGATGGTTACTGCCCTATTTTTGTAATCTTTGTCATCATTTTCATATTTTAAAAAGAATGTCAAACTCAAAACATAATAAAACACTTGCAAAATCTTAATTTTATTCTTTTACATATATATAAAAAATAAAAATTAAAGTAATTATAAAAAAAAAAATTTGAAGTATGTGATGGACGTTAAATCAGTGAGGGGGTTGGGGATGGGAATATCAGATCATTATGTTGTTTAATGTAAGATTAACTTAGTTGGGGCATGGATAGATAGAGAGAGAGATAGGGAAGTTGGGAGAATAGAGAGTGAAAGGTTGTGAACAAGGTTATAAGGAGAAGTATATAAAGTGCACTTTAAAATAAATCTGTTGAATCTGAACAACATGAAACTGAGCAAATCTGGAGGCAAATGAAGGAAGCTTTCTGTTAGAAATGAAAGAGAAAAATGAGGGTATGCTAAAGTAGGAAGTAATAATGTCAATATTGAGTGGTGGAATGATGATGCAAGCGGTTAAAAATAAGAAATAAGCGTGGCTGAATGTTCTAAAAGCTAATTTAAGGTGTATGGAAATAGGAGGAGGAAAAAAGAACGACCAAAAATGGCATTCTTAGGATATAAAAAAAGGTAAATGAACAGTTTGAAGGAGGATGAATAGGGAGCTTACAAGTGAATAGGAAGTTCTTCTGGAAGAAAGTACGTAAGGCGAAGAAAGAGAATAAGGTATATCTTCATAAAATAATGAAAAGGGATGGTACTTTTGTGAATTAAATGGACGTTAGAAGAGTGTGGAGGGAACGCTTCGAAAATCTGCATAACATTGACAGTAATGAAGAGGTGATAGTGAATTGGTGTGGGTTTGATGGTGTAAGAAGAAAGATATTTTGGGGTAGAGGTAATAGGTAGGGTAAGAAAGTTAAAGAATGGTAAATCCGCAGGTATAGATGGAATTACCGGTGAAATGATAAAAAATGGAGGCGAGATTGTGATGGACTGAATATAGAAGCCGTGTAACAAAGCGTTTGTAGAGGGTATAGTTAGAAGGATTGGTGGAGATCAGTAATAGTACCCTTATAAAAGGGTAAAAGAGATCAGGGGAACTCTAGGAACTGTAGTGGTATTAGTTTATTGAGCTTTGTAAGGTATATGCTGGTATTTTGGTTGAGTGCGTCGAGTGACCAAGACAGTTGGACTGATTGGTGAAGAATAAGGTGCATTTAAAAGTGGTAGAGGATGTGAACATAAAATTTTCAAATTGAAACAAATGAGTGAGAAAATGAGAGAAGAATAATAAATTGCATTTAGGTTTTATGGACTTGCAACAAGCGTATGAAAGAATTAATAGGGAAGCTTTGTGGCAGGTGTTAGTGATATATGGTGTTGGTGGTAGGTTTCTGAATGACAAAAGTATGTATGTTGATAGTGGAAGCTTGTACGTAAAGAATAAATGGAAGTGATAGTGAAATGGTTTAATATTGATAATGGAGTGATGGCAGGGATATGTATGGTCTCATTGGCTATTTAAATTGTATGGATGGGGTGATGAAAGAATTGGAGGTAGAGGTGGTAGGGGAGGGTGTTAGAATGATGGAGAAAGAAATTGTACGCTAAAGATGTTTTTTTAGCGATTCTGAGAAAAGTTTGAGAGCACTGGTAGAGGGGTTTGGTAGGGTGTGTAGAAGGTGTTTGAAAACAAAAGGAGAGTCAGCGTTGCGAAATCATGTTGGATGGTGAGCATTTGGAACAAGTATTTGAGTTTAAATTTATATTTACTTTATATGTTTAATGAAAAGGGAACGGATGATGCAGAGTATAGAAGGAAGGTTGTGATGGTGGGAAGGTGGGTGGCGCAATTAAATCCTTGGTGAATGCAAAGGGACAAAGTCTTTAATGCGCTAGGGTTCTGCATGAGGGTATGTTGTTGCCGGTGTTAATTGTATAGCTGTGAAACTATGGTGTGGAATAAAAGGTATAGATCTAAGGTGCAATCTATTCAGATGGATAATCTTAGGGGCGTGTTAGATGTAAGAATTGATAAAATGAGGAAGGAACGTGTTAGGGATTTGTGTGGTGTGAAGGCATAAATGAGAGAAAAAAGCGTGTGTATTAAGATGATTTGGTCATATGAAAAGGATGGATGATAGTCGGTTGGTTAAGATGATGTATAATGGTGAGTGTGCTGGGAATCGACCGGCTGGGGGGAGACCAAAGAAAAAGTGGATTGAGGGAGTAAAGGATGCGAGAAGAAAGATGATAATAAGAGTGAGATGACGGAGTTTTATGAGGGGATATGTTTGTGGGCCTGTCCCAAGGGATGAACCGTACATTGACGAGTTACCAGAATGATGGTCCGTCCCAGTCTTGTGAAGCCCTAGGGTGGATTTTTTTTTTTTTTACTGCGACAAGCTCTCACAGTCTCACTTAAGTCATACTCTTTTACTTAACTATTCTATTTCGGTGTATGTTACGCACCCTACCCCACATTTAATGGGAAGCAAAGGGAAGATAAAGGAAAAAAGAATAAAAAAAATATTTTAAAATATTCAAATGGGTTTTTAATTGCAGAATTTTTTCAGAAAACTTTCTGAAGTAATAATTAATTATGCTAAAAATTAGAAAAAAAAAAAAAACTTTAATGCCATTGAAAATGCTTCCCAACTTGGACTAATGCCTAAATCAGGTACAAAAAACAATTTTTTTTTTTTGTTAAAAGTAAATTATAAATTTTACTTTATTTAATTAAAGCTATCTAAAATTCATACATATCTGAATTGCCTAAAATTAATATCGAACTCTAAAGCATATCATATGCTTTATTTACAATAGTTTGAGATCTGTATTCATATATATACAACAATACATGAACGGTAAACGAGACCTCAGACCACGGGATCACTTCAATTAAAAAAAAAAGAACAAAGAAATATAAAAAAGTTATCTTTAGTTTTTTTGTTATTAAATTATATAAAAAGGATGAGGATTCTAACTAGAAATTTGTACATTGATTATTCATCCTTGCACTTCCTCTAAAAAATGAAAAAAGCATTCCTGATATGTGAGAATTTTTTTTTTATGCAATCAATTTTTCACATATAACCTATTTAGTATATATTATATATAGATATATATATATATATATATTATATATATTATATATACTATATATATATATATATTACGTAAAAAAGACGCACGCAGCTTTTATTCTGTAAAGATGGTTGAAGGGAGCAACCTGTCTATATGTATACAATTTCATACATAAAATAGATGCAATTTGATGAATACGGAGAGGAAAATTTAAACTTTCGGTGCATCTTGCAAAACAAATTCAATGATAAACATTCACCCAGAGTAACTATTATTAGAAGTTTTTAAAATATTCTTTCGGGACATGAGCTCATACTAGCAACGCTGGCTGACGCAGAACTACGTTGCTGTGCACCTCTCCTACTAGACTGTTGCTGCTGTTGAAGAGCTGATGTAGCGGCCGTGCTGCCACTTGAAGTCGTTACATTGCTCCCCTGTTGAACTTGTTGTTGCTGCTGTTGTCTTCCTCTCCTTGGTGGAGCAAGAAATTCGAACATGCTGTGCGAGTGGTGAGAAAGCATCTTGCCTAAATCACACGGAAGGGGATCAGACCAAAAGAAATCGTGATTTAGAGCTGTATCTGAATCTGAAAGATTTAAAATGGAATAGTAGTACCAGATTGTATCATATTATTATTATGACCAAGATTATATGATTTTATAATTTTTTGTTCCTTTATTAATTTGATTATCTTAGATTATATATATCATTAAATGTGGAGGTAAATGCAATGGTTCACAAATATTAATTGTATGATCGTCGTCGGTACATTGGAATGTAAGAGCAAGTAAATGGCGAGGAGAGAAAGTTCAAAAAGTTCAGAAAGGGGAAATTGTTGATCTGCTTGCTGTGACTGAAATGAAGATGAAAGGAATGGTGAAAGCAAGTGATGTGGGATGAAAGGTATGCATGCTGGGTGTCAGGAGTTACGAATTCGGCGAGATTGACTTTGACTAATGGTTAAATTAATTAATTTTAGTTGAAATTATTGTGTGGTTGTTGTAGGGTGTTGTGTAAGTGTTGTGGGGTGATTGTTGAGGAGAGTAAGACTTTCTGGGATAAATGAATGATTCTGTATAGACAGGAGATGTTGGTGACTTGAGGTTCGTTACGGAATCGAAAGAGGAATAGCATAATAGGTGCTTTTTGAGTGCACTGGAATATCTAGAGGCAGGAGAGAAGGACACGTGATGCGTAACACATTTTTCTGAACTCGAGAATTACTTCATAAAGTATCACCAGAAGTTAGTGTGGGGTAGAGATGTGGTGTTGACGAAGATGTTGAAGTATGTGCATGGATGTAAGATCAGTAGAGGTTGGGGATGGCAAAACAGATGATTATGTTGTCTCATGTAAACTGTTAGTGGAGCAATGGATGGAGGGAAAGAAAAATGTTATGGAGGAATTTAAAGACGTGAGAAGTTAAATGAACAGGGTTACATATAGAAAAGTATGTAGAGCAATTGCAAATAAGTCAGTGAATGTGAACAAGATAAACCTGAACAGATCTGCAAGCAAATGAAGGAAGGCCTTTGTAAGTAGTGACAAGAGAAAATATGTGGAGTGTGCTAAAGTACTAAATAAGAATGTAAATAGTGAAGGTGGAGAGAAAAAAAAAAAAAAAAAAAAAAAAAAAAAAAAAAGTAGAATATGTTGGGGCAGTGATAAAATTTCGAAAAAAAAGAGTATATAAAAATACATATGGAGGAAAAGAGGAAGGCTAAAAGTTTCATAAATAGGAGGAAAAAAAGAAGAGAGAAATAAATATCTTAGGAGAAGGATGAATGGGGGACTTTTAAAAGGGAATAAAAAACTTCTATAAGGAAATGTGAAAGGTTAAGAAAGAACAAGGTGAATCTACATAAAATAATGAATAGGGCTGGAGCTTTCATGACTGATGAAATGGACGCGAGGAGAGTGTGGTGGAAACACTTTGACAATCTGCATAACATTGACAGTGATGAGGTGAATGTGACTGGGTTTGACAGCGTAAGTAGTAGTAGGTATTTTGGGGATGATGTAATAGGTAGAGTGAGAAAATTCAAGAATATGTTAAATCAGAAGGTATAGATGGAATTACTGATAAATTATCGAGGATGGAGCGAATCGTGATTGATTGGATATGAAAATTGTGTAACAGAGTTTGTGGAGGGTATAGTTCCGGAGGATTGGAGGAAAGCAGTGATAGTACCCTTGTAACTGTAGAAACTATTGGTGAATTAGTTATAGAAGTCTGAGAGGATATGTAGATCAAATTTTTACATAGAAGCAAACGAGAGAAGAGGAAACTCGATATACGACACATAGACTTGCAATGGGAAGCTCTGTGGCAGTATTTTTTTTAATGTTATGTGTGATGTGTGTTGGTGATATGCTTCTGAATTGAATCAAAAGTATATATGTTCATAGTAAAGCGTGTGTAAGAATAAGTGGGGTAGAGAGAATGGTTTAGTATTAATAGTAGAGTGAGGCAGGGATGCGTTGTCTCCCTGGCTATTTAATTTGTATATGAATGGAGTGGCAAGGGAGGGTGTTAAGATTGATTGAGAATGGAAAGGAGTGAAAGTTGTCCTCCTTATTGTACACTGACGTTTTGGTTTTGGTGGTGAATCTGAAGTAAGATTGAGAGGATTGGTAGATGTCTTTAAATGAATATAGATGAGAGTAAGGTGATGGTTGTGGGTGAGGAGAGTCCATTGTATGAATTCATGTTGGATGCTAGGCAACTGGAACAAGTATACAAGTTTAAATATTTAGGTTATATGTTGGATAAAAAGTGAACGGATAATGAGTGTAACAGGAAAGTTATGAGTGGTAGGAAGATAAGTTAAATAAGGGGATTAAGTCTTGAGTGCGCCAGGGTTTTGTTTGAGGGTATGTTGCTACCGGTATTAATGTATAGTGGCAAAACTATGGTGTAGAATAAGAGATATAGATTCTGTTTGGATGGATAATCTTAAGTGTGTGTGTTAGGTGTGAGAAGAATTGATAAAATTAGGAATGAGCGTATCGGGGAGCTTTATGGTGTGAAAGCGAGTATAAATGAGTGTGTTAAAATGGTATGGTCATAGGAAAGGATGGATGATAGTCGATTGGTTAAGCGGTGTACTGAGGTGCGTGTGTTGGGAATTGAATTGACTGACTGGAAGACCAAAGAAACTGGCATATGACAGGATTAATAAAATAATTGAATCAGTAAAAGAGTATCAGAAGGAAAGGAATGTGTGAATTTAGCACAAGACAGAGAAGATTGGTGCATAATAGGAGTAACTGGTCCAAGGGATGAACTCTGACGAGATAACACAGGGGGGCCACTGTCACGGTATTGTGTAGCTTCAGGGCGAAATTTCAGCCGTGACGGTCTCGCACTAAGGGTATGAGGAGATGTCATGGTCTTATACTTAGCTATTTTGTTTCCGGTGCATGTTAGCGCTCCCAACCCAAGTTCTGGAGTACCAAGGATTAGCTAATGATATTAAAAATAAAAAAAACAAATGATACTTTTACACTGAACATGAACGCTTAAATTACAGGTTATTCTCTCCTCTTCCATTAAGCTATTTATTTCCTCCCTTTCTTCAAATACCTAAATAACTATCTTTTTATTTTATTTTTTCAAAATCAACTTATAAATGGGCCCTTGAAAACAGATGCGGTGTTAGTCATTTTTTTGTTCATTAATTTTAACCCACATTGGATAACTCTACTTTCAATCTAATTTGTATTGAAGTTGTGTAAGTCTGCCTCAATTATAATATAGCAACATGAATCCTTACCAGATGCCCAATGAATACTATACTGAACTTCTCCTTAAACTTTATTAAAAAAAAAAAATAAAACGATTCTTTTAGTAGGGCAATACATGTAAAAATATTATATTCATTTCGGCAAATTTTTGGACTTATCTAAATACTTAAATTACTAATCTTCACGTACCAGTCCTTTTCGAGGGATCTAAAGTAAGCATCTTGTCGATTAGATCACAAGCGTAAGGGTCTCTCACATAGGTCTTTAACCTTTCTTTGACCTTTCTCTTGTGGTTGCGTGCCAATTCCATCGATGAAAAAAATGGAAGGTTTTCTACACCGGGCCAAACGTCAGGAGTGATTGATCCGCAGAGTTGGGATATTAAATTCAACTGATGTTGCTCAGTACTTCCCTGAAAAATTAAGTAAATAAATTATTAACTAAAATTTACACCACCATTGATTTTAATCCTAAAATCTTAAATAAGAGTTACATAAAATCTGAAGAAGTCACTGAAAAAAAGGTATTATGATAGCAAAACCCATCACCTATTAATCCACTTATATGCAGCATTAGTTCTGCCCATTTACCACGTGAAATCCATTAGAGCATTTCCGTCTCAATCAATGGGCAATATGTCCTGACATATGGAATTTGAAAGAATTGAATTTCACAAGGTTGAGACGACCCCAATCGGAAATTCTATCCAGATCAGCGAGAATAGTGTATAAGATTAAAATAGTATAAAAATGCATAGGAACCTCCCCCCCCCCTCCCGAGTCGAACTAGCTCACTTCAAAGAGAGCAATAAGCAGCTAGAGAGTTTGGAAAAGCAATATTCATTGCAATACAGATAATATAGTCCAAGTAATGATGACGAGACGAAAAGACAAAGTACCCTTATCGTTTCTAGAAAAGTTAAGAGGGGGCTGACCACCCCAGTAATTGAACCAGCATAAAAAAAAACAAGTTGTGGTGGAACCTCAAAACCCTTAACCTTGATTAGTAAAGTAATACATTTAAAAATGTTAAATTAATTTATGCGAATTTTTGAACTTATACAAGTATAAATAATCACATACCTTTTGGAGGATTTCAAGGATTATAAAAGGAAGCATAAAATAATTATAATATGCAATTCTTAACTCTTTTTGTTGATACACACACGAACACACATTGGTGATAATTTTAAGAAAATTTCTGACTCTTCATCCTGATGATGAATACCGAGACTCTCAAAGAACGTTTATATATTTGAATTAGATTTTTCACTATTTACTGGACAAATATATTTCATAGTGAAAACTACATCACAACAAAATTCCAAATAGGAACCATACTTTGAGGAAAGTTTCCTGCCTCATTTAAAAAGGTTTCAAATATTTTCCCATACTAAATAAATTGAATTACAAACCTGCATAATTGGAGTGCGAGTCCACATTTCAGCCATGATACAACCAGCTCCCCACACGTCGATAGCAGGTCCATAATTTCTTTCTCCAAGCAAAAGCTCAGGTGGCCGATACCAAAGAGTTACAACACGATTCGTATATCTTGAAATTTGGGATAAGTATATTTATTAGTTTTAAAATATTTAAAAGTTTAGGAAATAAATGAAAAACTAAAAAATTATAATTTTTTCCTTTTCCGAAAATTTATATTACATATAATTTAAAAATCATTTAAAATTTAATTAAAACATGTAATAATAAAAAAAAACGAATTATACTCAAATAACAAATATACCACTGGGAAGGTATAAAGAGAATGGTTCAACATAATTACTCCCATTGGAATATTATATACACAACTCTGGATGTATCAACTCACAAAGATTATATATAAAAGCAAAATTTAATTACTTCAGTAGTCTTCAATTTTCAAACACGCTAATGTGACAAAAAACAAAAGTGACGAAATCATATGAAAAAATGCCAGATTCGCAAGACTATGGAAATACACTGTGAAGGTATAAAATAAGAGCTGAACATAATTACTCCTATTGTACTATGATTTACACAACTTCTGGCATGTAATCAACTCGCAAGATATATATAAAAACAAAATTTAATTACTTCATAGTCTTTTATTTTCAAAACGCGTAATGTGACAAAAAACAAAAATAAATTACGAAATCATATGAAAAGCTGCCGCCAGATTCGCAAGACTATGGAAATAATTTGCTGACGTTTTGCAGCATAGTTTCATTTAATTTTCACTTTTTTTGTTGCTGTCAAATTAGCGTGTTCGAAAATAAAAGAAACAATATGAAGGCAATCTCGTTTTTTATATAAATTTTGTGAACGAGTCATTCAGAGTTGTGAACGACTTTGCCCATCTCTAATATATATATATATATATATATATATATATATATATATATATATATATATAGTATATATATATATATATATATATATATATATATTATATATATATAACATCATATATATATTATATATAAATAATATATATTTGTAAAAGAATTTTCACATCTCTATATATATAAATATATATATATATATATATATATATATATAAATAAAAAAAAAAAAAACTACCTTTTAACATGCTTTATCCCCGATGCAGGGGGTAACACGGGGGGACCACAGGAAATCGAACTTTATAAGGCCGGCTATCCCAAACCAGCGCCACCAACGTGTGTTCGCAGTCAAGTTTTAATTCTGCCCCCAGGGTTAGATAAAACCCAACTATCATATATATATATATATATAATATATATATATATATATATAATATATATTGAATTATATTTATATTATATATATATATATATATATATATATAATATATATATATATATTATATATACTATAATAATATACTCGATATAATATTCACGTTACTATAACCTGTTTTGGTTGACCATTTCTGTCGCGAAGTACTGACCTGAGAGATTCATGAGTCGGCCCAATTTCAAGATTCCCATTTTAAGTTTATGAGAACAGTTTGCTGCTTTCATATCTCTATGCAAATCTAATAATAATAATAATAATAATAATAATAATAATAATAATAATAATAATAATAATAATAATAATAATAATATAATAATAATAATAATAATAATAATAATATTAATAAAAATTTATTACGGTCCATTTTAAATTCGTTTCCATTATTTTTATGATTATATATATTTATTATTATTATTATTATTTCAACAGAAAAGATATTAAAAGTCGAGGACAACCTTTCAATGATAACAAATTGCTTTTTCCAATTTGTGAGATATAAAAATAATTAATTATTGCCGTATTTTACAATAAATTTTCTGAGTTGGTAATCGATCTTACAAAATTTTGGTAGGTTAATACAGAATCTAAAGAATTTTTATCATTAAGAGTGACGTCAATGTTGGCAAAAGGACTTATTAACGTCTA
>JABUQX010090520.1:0-2500 GCA_015478945.1 Trachelipus rathkii | reverse complement strand
AATAATAATAATTAATATAATAAATCAATAATAAATGAATATAATAAATATAATAGGTAATAATATAATTAAAATAAGTAAATATGTAGTAGAGACTATATATATATAATATCATATATATATATATATATATTAATATATAAGTATATATATTAAAATACAGTTATCTAATGATAAATTATTTTCATATTGATTATTTTTCTTTACTTTCCAGGTGTGACTTGCGAGAGGGCATGGAATGGCTTTGAAAAGGAATGAACTGGAAATGAGGATATGCGTCAGAGTTTTGTTAATTTGTGCTGCTATCCAAAGAGAGTAAGTATGTAGTGAGAATGTAGTTTCGAACAGGTTTTATATTTTTGATGACTTGAGTATTAAATTTGTTATTTTTACGGAGCAGTTATTAAGTATCAATGTTGTGTTAAAATTATAAAGTTACAAAAAGGTAATAAAAGATAAGATAGAAAATGAATTGATGAGAAAGTGAGAAGAGTGAAGAAATGCTGAAGTGGCGGGTGGATGAAGAAGAGGATCAAGAAATTAAAGTGGAACAATAAATTGGTGCTTTGAGTAATTTGAACTTAGTAGATAGTAGTGAGTGTAGTTTAATAAGAGTAGTACTTTGTTTATGGGGGTACTCATATATTTTTCTTGTCTTTCTATTTCTTGCTCCTGAACCCTCCCTAAAAATAAAAGTATATATAATATATATATATAAATATATATATAATATATATATATATATATATATATATATATATAATATATATATATATAATATAATATATATATATAATATATATATATATAATATAATATATATATATATATAATATAATATATATATATATATAATATAATATATATATATATATAATATAATATATATATATATATAATATAATATATATATATATATAATATAATATATATATATATATAAATATATATATATATATAATATAATATATATATATATATAATATAATATATATATATATATATATATATATATATATATATATAATCTATAATTATATATATTTATATATATTCTATATATTATCTATATAATATTATAGTATTATATATATTATATATATATATATATATAATAATATAATATATATATATATATATAACTTATATATATATATATAATATATAATATAATATATATATATATATTATATTATATATATATATATATATATATATATATATATAAATTATATATATATATATATATATATTGTATAATATATATTATATAAACTATAAATACGATATATATATATATAAAAAATAGTGGGTATATGATTTGTTGAAGAAGGCACAAGCCTCCACTAAAATCCAAAACATTATATCCAACAAACTACCCCTAATGCACATACAACAAAATCGCTCGGATAAGTTGTGGATAGCCAAATGAAAAGGGGGGTTGTTAAAATTTATTACAATTTATATACTTTAATAAATTTGGTATTTTAAAATATTATTCAGATGAGTAAAAAATGTATATATTTAAAATAATTGAATGAAAAAACATGAAGAATGCTCTTTGAATAAAACAAAAACAAAAAAAATTAATAAAAATGTTTTTCCATGAAAAAAAAAAAAAGTTTTTGCATCACTACATACAGCACTTCAAAGCCATCTCTGGTATACTTATGGATAGTGTAGTATTTAAAAAATGTTTTACTCACACACATACATCTCCCCCTACAAATATCAATCACCTTCCTACCATTCTCATTTTCTCCTCAAACCCCAAAGGCAACTGTTATACCACCCCTCTTTCCATCGCCTATACACCCATTCGTCACAAACAAACCTATTCTGAAGCTCTCACTCACCCTTTCCAAAACAATCCATTATCCTTCTCATCACCCTCAGATGGAACATATGCTACAACCACACAAATCTTAACCTTCCCAAACTTAATTTTAACTATTAGTAAAATAGTTAAAAAGATACTCAGACAAACAAAATCAACCATAGCAGTGTGCCACAAATCACTCATCAAATCACAACTTCTCTCTCTTCCTCTCCATTCCAGCACATACACATTTTGCTCCACACCACTTCCTTTCATCTTTGTTTCAGTCATAGCAAGCAGATCAAATTTGCCATTTCTAAACACATTTATCACCTTACCCCTCTTCTCCTTGGGATTTATTTCTCTAATATTAATATTCCTTGTTCCAAGATATTTCACACAGTTTTGCAGATAGATATAAGGTCATTTACAGTGATCAAGGCCAGGTCTAAGGTATGCATGAGTGCCCCAAGGGAAAATATAAGTGGTAACAAGCCCCCCAACCCAGCCCCTCAATCCTTTTAGCTGCCTCTTATTATAACAAAAAAAAAAAATAAATAAATAATAGTAAACTTACCCAAAAGTTCCCTGCCCAATTTTATCAAGTTTTTCATATTTCATAACATCATCACAATATGGAAAATGAAGATCTTCATAAAGCTTTTCTCGGCCACTCATTTT
>JABUQX010090519.1:12500-52197 GCA_015478945.1 Trachelipus rathkii | reverse complement strand
AACTAACCTTAGGTACGGTTTATACAACAAGAATAACTAACCTGAGATACTGTTTTAGGAGAGAAGCAACAACATGCGGCTGTTGATCACTCAAATGAACAATCTCTCCTGCATTATAAGCCCTTCTTAGGGACTGAACTTTACCTTTCATTCCTCCCAATCGATATATTCCTTCGCAATGCAACCCTAAGCATAAAAAAACAGATTAGCAAATAAAAAAGCAACAAAACTGAATTAAACTGCAAATCTTCCATAACAATATCAAATTGATAATAGTCAGAAAGGCAAAAATATTTGTGAATCTACTCTTAGCAATTATATAAAGTGCAAAACAGAATTTAGCTACAAATCTTCCACTACAATTTCAATTTCATAGTAGCCAGAAAGACAAAAAATATTTGTGAACCAAACCTTTCTCTTCAATAAAATCGATGCACTCTCTAACAATTGCGGGCAAACGGATTCCATCGTGAGAAGGATTTCTTTCAACGGCAAATAAATAATGCAACCTTGATCATCCATAAATTGAGTGTTAATTACTGTAAATGATCAATAATTTAGTGTATTTATGAATTTGATTAAAACACATTTTATAATAGATAAAAATAATTATAGTCATGTTTATAAGATTTCGTGGTTTTTGCAATGTTTTTATTCGATCGAATCTTGTATTTTTACCTATCTTTTGCGGGAAATAAGTTATGAGGAAATACTTTTAATAAAAATTATCTTTGATACAAGATACTATACTTTTGCAAGTATATATTAGATATGAAGTTGCAGTAAGTTTAAATAAATCAGCTCAAGTCGTCAGGACAATATCACTTTCTTCATACATATGAATGATAAAATATAATAATTAATATTTATATAATAATATTAATATAATATAATAAATAAATATTAATATTGTTATTAAATATAATTAATAATTTAATAATATATAATAAAATTTTTATATATTTTGATTCCCGAACAAAAATCTTTTCTTAATGTTCTTAAAATAATAATTTTAATTTGAAATTTTCCAACTCAAAATTGGTTCTTACTCTCCATAGTGGAAAGTTTATATAAATAATAAACAAATTAAATAAGCAAATAAATAAATAAGATGAATATAAATAACAATACATCTATTTTACCTTCTGATTCGTGTTCAGAAGTACTCTTTTTCTTTTTCTCCTTTTTGATTTTCTTTTTTTCTTCTTTTTCTTTCAGTTTCCTCTCCTCTTTCTTCTTTTTCTCTCTCTTCTTATCATCTTTATCATCCTTTTCCTTTTTCTTCTTCTCTTCTTTCTTGTCTTCCTTATCTTCTTTGTCTTTTTTTTGCAAGAATTTAAATGACTTCGGCCTCTTGGATTTTAAAGGATTCCTGAAAAAAAATCATTGATTAAAAGGATTAAATAAAATTTTGCGTAAATTACTGACCAGCTCTGCACAGTTATAGGAGATTAAAAGCTTGAATCATACCAACTAAAAGTTTGTAAGTATTATTAGTCTATAAATCTTATTTACAAATGGTACTTTTTCGTACTTTATGTCAATGTAATCCATTTCATCTCCAGAACTTTCTGCATCTAATGTGGCGTAGCCTTTGTCTTTACTCTTTTCTCTTTTTTTGCTTCTTAAGAGTTCTCTCTTCACCTTTTCATTTGAATTTTCATTATCTGCAGAGGTAATCAGAGAAAATGTTAAGCTGCACATAAAAGAAATTTACTCGAAGTTTTATGAAAATCTTCTTCACAATTCGTATTTAAATTCAAAGACTTCTCTGTGGATATTGCCCCATATTGTATTTTAATTTGCGTTTTTAACAACAAATATTATGCATTATGGACCTTTGTAATTATGTATGCTTTTGGTTGAAAGGAAGATACTCTATAATGATCGTCGATGTGATATCTTCATGATTTGATATTTTGTTAAGTTAGTTTTATTAACAGGATTTTAAAAAGGGGGGAATATCTTTGCGGATTCTTAAAAAACTCAGCCAATAGGCTAGGGCTATGTTATTACCTTAGGGAAATAGATAAAGTTTTGCCATTGCAAAGAAGTTATATCTTGATATCTACGGGGTTAAATTCTATTCCGTGAATTCCTATATTGGGCTTAAATGTTAAAAGTAGAAAAGCTTCAAATAATGTGAGTTTTTTATTATGCCTGAAAACATGTATGTATTTTAAAAAGGGAGTTTATTATGTTAAATTTTATTAGTGTTTGGTTAGATATGGTCTAATGTTGGGTTTGAGTATGGTATGGGGGAGTTTTGATGGTAAGCAGGAATTGTTGGTTATATTCTTTTTTATAAACTTTTGCTAACATATAAAATTTTTTAAATCTATTTGTTATTATAAATAATGGGATTCCATTTCTTTAACTTAAATAGATTCTGTCTGCAGGTCATTGCATAAAATGCTCATTTAATATATAGTTTATAAGTGGAATATATGCATTAGAGGCTGATTAGATGTGCATTATCGTGTATCATTGTAATACGAAATACTGCAGTATCAAGATTAATAGGAGATTTAGATTAAAGGTTATTCGCATGAAGATAAATTTTTGAATTTGTATTTTTAGGTAACTGAAATGTATGAAAAATTGTCTGCTCTTGCGGTCTATTAGTGCTGTCTGTTTCAGATTTAATAGTTATAATGTTTATGTTCTTGATCAGGTCTCGCAGTCCCGCTACTTTGGCTTTAATTAAGTGTTGTTCCTCGCTAGTTCGGGTGTAATTTGAATCTGGATTTCAAATATGTTATTATGTTTAGATTTTTTGTTTTCTAATGTTGAATGTAAGAAGCTCTTTTAATTAATTGAAGTCAGATATTCTTTACTTACATTCATCTCAAGGTTTTAATGGATGTCAATTTGTGGTCTATCATTTTATAAATTAAATGAATCTATCGCTTACTAGCAATTATATGTTCATGTGGGTAGCTGAGAAGAAGGGAGCGAGACAGTGTGGAGAGGGTACGGTGGTGAGTTAGTGTGGGTGTTCTCTGGAAAGTACGATAGCGAAGAATGATAGAGTTTTGTTAATATAGGTGAGCATCTATTGTCCTTTATGTTTTAATATTTGTGAACCAGTATGGTGTGTATTTTGTTATATATCTGAGTTCAATTTGATTGAAGATTTAAATGTTTTTCTTATAGTATCTTATATTTATTATTCGATAAGAATTTTTAAATATAATTTCCGATGTGTGTGCCACTTATGTAAAAGACAGAAACTGTTCGTGACAACCGATTTTTCTAAAGTGGAACATTAGAAACGGAATTCCTTAGAAAACAAATTAAATTAAAAATGGATGATATAAAATTGATAAATAATAGAAAGTGATGGTTAAGGATCTTTGTAGGGAAGTGGGTTTTAATAAGTTCAGATAAAATATTGGCCAAGAAGGATGAGGAGTGTCTGTCAGATGTATTTTTAATTGTATGTCAGCAGAGTCATTTCTTAGAAAGACTTTATTATCTCTTTCTTTTTCTGGGCTCCATCCATAATTTTATATACTTATTATAACTCAAAAAGGACTAAATCATAAATTATATATATTTATATTATATATATATATATATATATTATTATATATATATAATATATTATATATTATATTGAGAAATTATATAATTGGCTTCATTGTTGCAGTTGGTTTTATTATTTAGTATTTAATATCCTTTGGTTGCTCTTCGAGGACCTTTTTGTAAAAGGTTACTCAATATAAATAAATTGTTTTGATGAAATATTTCGATAAAGTGGTATATTTTTTGGTGTTTAATTTATTTTTTATATATGTGTATTGGTATTTGTATTTTTTTTTTATATTTTTTATTATTATTTTATTTTATTATTTGTATATTATTTATATATATATATATATATATATATATATATAGTATAATATTATAAAATATATATTATATTTATATATATTTATTATATTATTATTTATTATATTAATTTATATTCTTATATATATTATTATTATTTATTATATATATTATATTTATTGTTATATATGATTTGTATTATACTTATTAATAAATGTGGCAATGAAATTTTCATGTGTGCACATCTTTTATGTCCAATTTAAATCTGATTTTAAAAACCCTACTGTAGATTGACCAATTTAAATTCTTTACAAGAAATGGTCTGTAAAAGAGGATGGGGAGCTTTAATGCCGTATAGTTTACTTGCATTGGATTAGATTTAAAAAGATAGCTATCAAGCGAAATTCTAAAATGTGGTGAGAAACTGTGGAACTGTTGGTCTGTTTGATATTTTTAATAGCAAATTTAAACTATAATAAAGTTGAAAAATAAAATTATTTTTATTTTAATATGATTATTATCTTTTGTCATCAATACTATCATAATTAAAGCTCTTTTACTTTACAACCCAATTCACTAATTCTTTAACATTTGAAAGATAAATAACTTGTTGAAAAAAAATTTTTTCCAATTAAATAAGAACTCATTTGAAAAACTGATGAGGAAAAAAAATTTTCCTTTCCCTTTTAATACTGTCTATTGTTCTAATAGTTCATTTTCATTTTCTAAATTCTTCACTGATTAAACTCATTTTTTTCTTTATTTTATATTAATAAGTTTCTTATCTCACTACTTCACTAATTTTAATTGGTAAACATACTTAAAATCAAGAATAACTTTAATCATTTTTAGCTAATGTTATTTACTGATGTATTTGGAGTGGGTTTCAATTTTAATTAATTCATATATAGCCATTTTAAAAATTTTATAAAAAGTTTCTGCATGTTTCTCGTGCGTTAGTATTTTGCTTATATCTTCTTAACACTATTAAAGTAAAAAATTATACCTTTATCTTTTTTTATTTTTTTGGTCTCATTATTTATATAGTTTTACTATATTTATGTAAGTTAGGTTAGGTTATTATTTTCGTCTTACTTCTATTAAACCGCATATATTTTTGATAAGGTTTATCCTTTTATTGTAGGATACGGTATGTTGCTAGTGGCGATTAGGGTATAGTACGGTTAATATTGTTATGGTAAGCATTTAGGTAATAGGGCTTTGATAGCTGTGTATATTGGGTGATGCATTAGGAGTTATGTAATTTATTGTAGTTATTTGTCCTGTTGCGGTTTATATTATATTTGGGGATTATGGCGAGCCATTTGATTTAGTTTTTACTGCCTTGGTAGATCTATTATATGTATTTATATTATTTGCAGTATTGCCAGGTTTTTTTTGCTTTAAGTTATGCTGGCTTCATGTATGTAGAATGTTCTATGTTTCTGCAATGTTTAGAAAGTGTGCATGTTTGTTCATTATTTTTATTATTTTTTTATAAGTAATTAAAGACTAGTGGTGCAATTTATTCATGAAACGAGCCGTGACGAGTTTAAATAAAGATTCGGTGTTTGATAACATGTATTCCATTACCCTAATTATTTCATACTTCTTAATTAACTAAAGAATTGAATACCATTTTTCCGTTCTATATGTTATTGAAGATTTTCATAAAGATTATAACAATAAAGAAACTCTTGGTAATGATATAGTAAATTTGAAAAAGAAATAAACTTGATATCGTAATTAATAATTTGTTATCCTTTTTTTTTTTATCTAACCACTAAATATTTACTTAATGTGCTTGGTCAATCAAAAAGTTCCTTTAGATGCTATGTATATTTTTATTTTATCTTGCTTATTTACCAACTCTGCCTTCCTCTGTCATTTATTCTTATCGGTCTCTCAATTCTCTGGTGCTCAGATGTTCCACAAAGTCAATTGATATAACCTCTGTCCATCTCAATCTTGAAATTTTCCTAAAACACTTACCAACAAAAACCTTAATCTTATTTACACTTTATATCCTTCCAAAACACATTCATACAATAGCACTAATTTGACATTGATGTAAAAAATTCTTGTTTATTTTTTCATAATCATTCGACATCTTCAAACATTGTCCACTTGCATAAATATTGCTCCTGCCTCGCTAATTCTATTTCTTACATCCCTCTACTCCTCCTCTATTGCTTGTTATACTACCCAAATATATGAAATCCTCCACCTTTTTCCCTTCACACCTTAGAATGCAAATCTACCATTTTATCATCATTATTTTTTGGTCTTTCCTATAATTTACCTTTTAGTGACTAAAACTTTCTTTGCTTACTGTACAATAACCGTTCATTAGGTTAATTCTATCATTATTCAATTTTCTTTTTCTCGATTATCGCTTATATTTTATCTCTTGCTTATGTTACTAAAGAATTTTCTGTGATAATCTTGTTATCTTTTCAATCATTTACTACATTGCTCTCTTCTACTGAAGAATGCCAAGTGGTTCTTTTCTCAAGTCCATAAAACCTTATACAAAAAGTATTTCCATTCTATTTCCTTGTCGATTATAAGTATTCCTTTAGAATCTATTTTAATCTGACCCCTAAAATAGATCTTTCTTCGTTGTGAATTTCACTATTTTGTTTTATCAAGCTTATTTATCAACTCTTCTTATTCTATCTACAAGATGTCTCTCATTAATATTTTCCTTTGCCACTAGATTTGACAAACATTATTCATCTGTAATTTATCTCACTTGCTAATATTCATCTTTCATCAGTTAAGTGGTATGTTGTTCAGTGGTGGAGCCAAGCCGATCGCTGGTCTGTTGCTCCATACGTTGCCGGTAGGGATTATGTTGCTTTCAGATAAGTGTTCCTACAGAGAGTCTCCGCTTGCATCTCTAATATCCCACGTGGTCTATCAGGTTCTATGGTATTTAGAAATTCAAGAGAGGGGAAAATTGAATAATTATTATAATAGCTTTTTTTAGATATTAAGATTTGACATTAGGGTGAGTAGTCTAGAATATATTTGTTCCTTTAATTATTTTACTTCTTTTATATATCTCTAAAAATAAATACATAAATTTATGTTAGAAAGAATTGTTTTTTTCTTATTATTTCTATTATATAGAAATTATTGTTTTTCTTTTTATATAGAAAAAAATATAGTAATATCATAAATATTAATAAAAATTAAGTCCACTTACTTGTCAGATATATCAATATTATTATAGTATAATTATATATATGCTGATAATTTCTATTTTTATCATTTTTATGGGAGTTATTAAATCTTATCTATAGTACTTAGATCGAGGGACATCTTTATTGGTTTAATAGTAGTTTTATGAGTATGTTGGTTTTTGGTTAGTATATTATATATAGGTGTTTACTTTGCTTTTTTATTAGTCAGTATGATCTATTATATATTATTGTTGTTAGTATTTTGTCATTATTATTTTCATCTATTTATTAGTTTGCTGACCAAAACTAAGGCCTACAAGTAATGGAATTGTATTAATTTTTATACTATAGTATAATGATTATTTAGTTTTATTATTATAAGCTTTTTGGCTTTTTTTGATTGCTTTTTTTATAGCCTTTGAAATAAGTTGTTATCTTCGGATTTGTAATAGCTTATATACTATGGTTATATTATATGTATAGGGTCTATAATATTCTATATATATAATGTTCTTTGAAAAATGAAAAAAAATGAGTTGAGGGCTACTTTTTGCTCATTTTTTTTTTACTGCTATTGTATTATTTATTTGAAAGAAGCAATTTTTAGTAATAAATAATTATAAGTTCCTGTACTTAACCAACTTCTTATAGTAATTTATGTATGGTGGAGTTTGCAGATAAAAGCTAACTAATGGATCGTAGATTCATGAAATGTGACTTGTGAAACATGTATTTGATTGTATATTCGTTGGTTAGTATCTTTTCATATTTTGTTTTCCTTCTGAGAATATGACTATCGGTTTGGACTGAAGCAGCTGACTAATTTTGTTTCGATTCTTTTTGTGGAATAGATATAGGATTTTATTGTTTTCTTGCAAGTTTATAATAATAATATATCTAATTATAAAATACTCTTAAACTTGGTTTTATATATTAAAAAGAGAGATATTGATATTTGGCATCGTTTTTTTCCTAAAATTCTAATGACAAGATCTGAGCAAGGCAAATAAATGCACTGAATTACAATATAAATTAATATGAAAACAATTTTAATATGCTTAATATTTAATATATACTAAAATTTTGGTTAATATAGATAATTATTTATACTGATAATAATAATGTAACAATAAATAATAATAAGATAATTACAATATATTTAATTAATTCATTAATATATAATAAACAATAATATTAATAATTATATTAATCATTCCAACTTTTATTCTCAGCGAGCTATTATGTTTCCAATGTAACATTTAAGATATTTAATAATAGAAAGGTATTTTAATACTTTTAATATTTTTAATATATTTAATGTAATAATAATAATAATAATAATAATAAATAATAATAATAATAATAATAATAATAATAATCAATAATAATTTTTAAATATATAATAATTTATTATATTATAATAATTAATTCATCCATTTAGCCAATTGATCTTGAAATTATGAAATAACAATTTAAATTTTTTAAGCATATTTAATGAAAAATAGAATTGTACACTTAATTACTTTAAAATTTTTAAAACTTAATGTATAAATAATTATAAGAATATAATAATAATAATAATAATATAATAAATAATTAATAATAAATAATATATTTGCTCATTATAGGTGTTGACATGTTTAATATATATTTAGTTTTTTAGTAATAATAAATATTACATAATATAATAATATAATAATATTAATAGATAATAATAATAATAAATATAATTATAATAATATAATAGATAATAATCTATAATAATTTTGTTTTTTAATATTAATAAGTTACATAGGACAACTTGTTTAAAATCTTCTCCCTTCACACGTTTAAATTAAAGGATTTAAAATAATAAAAATTTTTTTTTAACAAACCCACATAGATATATCTGTGGTAAGAAATTCACAATATAAATAACTATGCACTGATATTTGCATGATACAAATTAGTATCATGAAGAAATTGGTTTTATCAATAAATGTAAAAAACTATAACAAGTACGGAAACATTACTCATGTCCTATCCTTCTATACAGATTTTCTGATGCGATAAAGCCTGGAATTCTTTTCGTTGAATCATGATTTCATCTTCCGATATCCTGATTAATAACTTCTAGATAATTAAAGTTATTTTTGATTATTTTGTATAAATTTGCTAATAATGACTAAATTATGGCTAGCTTGTTAATTATTATAATTGGGTATCTGCTTATATAGATTTCTATAGTAAGCATGAAAAGGCTGAAATATATATATATAGATTTATTTATCATTTCCGTATATTATTATATTAATCAATTATAGGTATATTATAATTTATATATATTATATTTTATATATAGTATATATATTATAATTATAATATATATATATTATTATTTTATTTTATATTTATTATATATTATATTATTATTTAATATATATATATTATATATTATTTATATTTATAGTATATTTATTATATACTTATAATATATATCTAGTATTTATATTTATTATATAGCGGTAAAATATCTATATATATATATTTGGTTTTGGTGTTGTCTGTTTGTATGGTCTTAGTTTTATCTTATATATATATATATATTATTAGGTAGTCTTGGATGGTGTAGTAGTAGGTATGTAGTATTGATTTATTGGTAATAATTTACGTGAATTTGGTGGGTATTAAGTTCTTAGTGATATATTAGTTGTATTTCATTCAGAATGATATGTACTATTCGTGTATGTCGTCGTATAAGTCGTTAAGAAGAATGGATCAAGCCACCAAATGCGTCCGGTTTGCTCAGCTGTCTAGAGCACTCTTGCCACTAAGCGATTAATGACCCAGGTCGTCACTGGTCGGTTATTTTAGCGTCTGAGTGATGGTGGTTATGGGTGGTCGCTCTCTGTCTTGGCTCTAGTCTTGGCTCGAGACAAAGATTGAAGCCACCCCTCTGGCGTAGTTATTAGGGCTTGTTGCCTGGTGTAGTGGTTGGTTGTTAACTAAAAAAGGGAAATTAAAATATTATTGGATTTAAAAATGCAAAGTACCATACGCCTTTTGGTTGAGTTTGGTATAGGTGATGTAGGGTATAGTATATTTATTATATCAGTATATTTATTATATATATATATATATAGGGTAATATATATATAATATATATTGTACTAGTATATATATATAGAGCGGGTTTAGTATAGTGTACTAAGGCTTTGTTATGAGCAGTTACTGTGTACTTGCACTTAGTACATGTTTTTTGAGTACTTTGTACTTGCATGGTATCTACACCCGCTGTGTACTTGTACTTCCTTACCTTGTGTGTACTGATAAATTTTGCAACCTTTGTGTGATTTTTTTTTAACTTTGTTATGCTACTTTTTTTTAGCATTAATATAATAATATCATGTTTATTGATTGTCCATTATTTCTTTATATGTATTCTAAATAGAATTTCAATTTATGAATATAAACGTTTATATATATCTATACTACTAGTAATTATATATTATATTTGATGGTAATAGTTGATCTGTATTGCTATATGATGGAGGGTTATGAGTGTTATATTTATTATATATATGAGGTTTTTATATATATAATTTAGATTATATATGTGTTATAGTTTTTAGTAAGTAGTTGAGATATATGTACTATGATAATATATAGTTTATTTTGATAGTATTATGTATGTGGGTATATATTCGTAGTATATTATGTTATATTATATATAATATATATTATATTATCATATATATACCTAGTATCAGTATAGTGTATGTTGGGTATGAGCGTATATGGTATTCTACTGTTATATTATATATATATGGTATATTAGTGTTTTTGTTGGTGTATTTATGTGATTTATATTAGCCGTTATAGTTATATATTATTGTTTCTTTGTATATATATTATATATATATTATATATATAGTATATTTATGAGGTATATGATTTTATATGTACTTATATTATAATTATATTTATATATTATATATAATAGTATGGTTATATATGTTTTATAATATTATATAGGTACATAGTATTTGATTCTGTAGGTGAGACTGCCGCTAGTGGTTTTTATCATATTTCTGTACCGTTGTTATTATGAATGTATATTTTTTATATTCTTTGGGGTATTGTTTTTAATTTGTCGATGTGTGACAGTGTGGAGTAGAGTGGTTGTGAGGGGAGAATACTGTGGTGTTGGGTGAGTGATGGCGTGTTCTGATGCGCACGAGTATTTCAGTTTGCTTTTCTTTGGTCCTAGTTTCGCGGCATCCAAACTCTGTTCAGGGTTTTTTTGAAATGAAACGCTTTGTGAAGGTGATTTTTTTATGGTGTTGGTGAGTGGGGTGGATTTGATAGGGAGTTTATTTCGATGTTCTTTTTTTTTCTGTTGTTGTTGTCGAGAGTTTGTTTCCAGTAGGAATTATTAATTATAGTTGTTTAAGATGATTCTGATGTAGTTTGAGTGAGCGTAGGTGGATGGTGTGTGTTATGATTTTTATTGTTGTGTGGAGGGTTTTTCTGTGGGTATCCTGTTAGATTGGTGAATTTTAATATCGATTGATGATAGTTCTGGGAAATCCCTTCTCTTTTGGATCCTTTTTTCTTGGGGGATGGGGACGGGTACATTTTTTTTCATATTACTTTATTTATTCAATTATTTTTATTATTATGTTGTTTTTTTAGAAGATATTAATAGTTTACATTTTGAAATGTTGTTTTCGTTTTTTTGTGTTGTGTTGATTGCTTTTTTGCAGTAGTGGATGCTTGCTAGTTCTCTTGGGTGGCACTTGGTAGTTCCTAGTTGCTCGTTGATAGAAGAATAGGGTAAGTTAAGAGGTGTGAAAAAAAAACTGGTCAACACCATTTGGCCAGGTAGGTCTTATGTTGATTGTTTGTTTTATTTTGTCTGATTTAATTGAAATTGTATTATTTAATTAAGGAAGATAAATTGTTTTTTTCTTTCTTATTGATAATTTTTGTGTTTTATAACGGTTTCTCACAGAAGGAAGTGGTTCTTTGCTTTAAGATGAGATTTTAATTGATTATTATGTTAATGATACATTAGTGTTATGTTAATGCATTGTAAGTTGGTTATTTCTTATCCTTGTGAGTGTGCTTATATTTTTCTTTACTCTTGTTGGTCAGGTTAGGCATTATTTGTGAACTTTTTATATTAATTTTTTTTCTTATTTCTTTCAGTCATTGTAATATTTAGGATTTGTTTAATTTTGTCTCGTTCCAGTTTTTTTTTGGGACTTTGTTCTTTTTGTGACCAGTTCTTCTGTGGCTGGGTTGTTTCAAGTGGAAAGCTGTATTCCAGATATCTGTGGTTCTTGATAATCGGACAATAATTAAAGAATAATAAAAAGAATGTAGTATTTATTTGAACTGTATACTACATAGATTTTAAAGTGTAAAATATTTAAAAATTGATTTGGAATATTTAAATAATTAAGGATATGATATAATTGAATAGTTTCAGGACTGGTAAACTTCAAATACCGTGATAAATTTTATTTAAAAATAGATTTAAGAAAACAATTTTAAAATTTAAACAACTTTAAAAACAATAACTTTGCGCGTAATTTTGATCATCTTCGTAATATTTAATAATTCTTAATGAATGGTTCGTATAATTAATTTTTGTTTCGATATTATTCTTTCATTTGTCAGATTTTTCTGGTAAACATTTATTTATTATTTGTTGTATGATGTTTGTGAGAGGTGTGTTGGGTTGTATTATTTATTTGTATGTTTGTACTATTTACCACCATAGTTAGGTGAGTAGTTTATTTTATACTTTGTATTTTTGATATATTAAAGTGCGTAATTTTATTTTTTATAATGGTGTTAGTAAGGTGGTTATCCATGTATTCTATGTGATAGCTTGGTGAATAAGTTTTTATTAAGTAGGTATTAAGATGTGTCTATATATTTTTTGAGTTAATAAATTTAAAGGTGTATGTGGGTTGTTTACTTGTTTTTTTGGTATCCTATATATCTATTTATCCTGGAAGACAGCCTCACGCCTTTCCTGATTCAAATAAAGCTTCTGTTCGGCTTTTTATTTCTTATAGTAAAATCCGCTACATATTTGTGGCGCCCCAACGTGGGGCTGTCTCGAAGGGTGGGGGTGAGGGGTGAATATGCAATTATGGTAAGTAGTGTAACTAGTGTCTAAGTAGTATTAGGTTAGAAAGTAGAAGTAAGTATTTATAGGATATGTAGTGATCAATTATATGGCTTACAAGGATGAAGGACATGCGCGGTGATGTATCATGAAAGGGTTAAGGGCTTTGCGCAAGAAAGAGAAGGAGAATGAGAGTTGATAGAGAAATGCTCTAGAAATGACAAAAGCGGGATGGAGGAATGATTAGAAAGGGGGAGAGTGAAGAGAGTTTATTGTGAGGAGAAGATGGCCACTAAAATAGAGGAAATATTGAATAAAAGGTTTTGCTGATGGGATTGGTGGGAATGGAATGAATGGAACGAAAAAGGGTGACCTCTAACTCAAAGGTAGTAGATGTAAAAAGAAAGGACGAAAAAGTGATGATCCAAGACGATGAGTTAAGTATGTGAGTGAGGGATGTGGGGATGGAGGGAAGGACTTGTAAATATAGGTTGTGTTGTGAGGAGGTGTAAATGAATAAGAAGTGGGAAGATGTTGATAAATGAATTGAGAAGCAATGGGAATATTGAGAAAAATAAGGAGAGAAATAAAGATTGAGAAAATGGATAAAAAGAAGAAGAAGACTTCTAAGAACAGGAGACATGAAAGAAGCAATGAAAAAGTAAGCAGTAAGATTTGGACTATTGATAGTAGGATTGGAAGAGAGAGGTTGATGTTTGTTGAGGTTGGATATGGGATGGGATCTTGGTTCTGAGTCTAGAAGCTGTTGGGTATAGTGAAAGGAGTTTGTTAGGTTCGGTGGAACTATTCCCAAAAATTAAATAATTTAATGTGTATGGTACTGTGAGGTTGAGGAGTTCTTTTGGGAATATGAGGGTTATTCTGGTAGGGAGAGGGGTTTGAGGATGCGATATATGGTTGTTAGGGCTTTTGGGTGAAAGATGTTGGGTCGAATTTTTAGTAGTGGTCGGTGAATGTTGGACTTTTATAAGTGGGGTGTCAGTGTGTGGTGAGCCATATATTTGTTAAGTGGTTTAAACTAGATGATATCATATAGCGTTGGCGAGAGCGCTCGCACAGACGGCGTGAAGTGAAGTATATCAGACGGTGGTAGTGATTTTGATTAGGCGCGGATGGCCGCTGGAAGAGTGTACACAGTGATCTGGATTACTCTGTATATGTTCTCTGACACCTGACTTGGAAACGCTTGGCGAGAAAGAGTTTGGGGATGATGATGTTCGATTGGGAATTTACTGATGAGAGTAGATATTGCATGTATTTCTTCTATGATACTCGGTTTGTTTCGACTCATACTTAGCGCTGAACAGATTATTAATGTTGAACTTTGCTGAAAGGATATATGAGAAAATAAGCCTGGAGCATGGTGGTCGCGCACGAGTCCGTGTTGACGTTAGTGTGTAGTAGGTTATTTTAATATGGACATTTGTAGAAGAATTAGCGCGAGTTGTTAATGAGAAGCCTATGATGAAGAATTGAACGAGGAGTATAAGTCGTATTAGGTGGTAGGCGTGGAAGATCGAGTGCAAGTGGAAGTAGGATGGCTGCTCGATACCATAAACCACAAAGATAAAAAATAAAAGGTGACAAAATGTAGAGTAGGGTAACCGCCACCACTTGCAAATGCTAACCCTTATACCTTATTGTTGGAGGGTGGGAAGTTTGGTTATGTAGAAGATTTTTATGGTGGTTGTGGAGATTGAGGAAAGTAGAAACAGCTTGAATATGTTAGGGCAGGGTTCGCGTCGAGTAATTTGGTCACTGGTCTGCTGTCTCGAAGCTTGGGCGTCGAGCGTAGTACTAGTGCAATGCGAGAGGGACGTGTATGGCGGTGCTTAATAACACACCGTCAAAGAGTTTATTAGGTTTCTAGTACTGATATTGTCTAATGGGCACTTGTGAGAAGATCGTAGGAGAGTATAAAAACAAACGTTAAAAGTATGTTTCGAAAATACGTGTGATGGTAAGGAGGTGTCTGTTATTATATCGTTTGATTGACACGCTGCGGTACCACATTGATATTTCAAGGAATTAATCGAGCACTAGATCTCTGGTGCTATTTGTTTTAGCACGTAATGGGCAAGGTGGTCGATTGGGCAGAGAAACACTTAGTTTAGGATCGCTGTGCAAGGCTGGTGTGTGTAGAGCAAATCGGATTGTTGGATCCTATGGTGTGCTGTTGAATATGTCATCGAGGGAGTCAATGATTGCGAGCAACTCGTATATTGGGAACTGTGGCTATCTTGAGGCGCATTTTTGCTAGTTATGTGCGTGTCATGTACCATCTCTAGTTAACTCACTTTATCTCAAATATTGATAGGTATAAATATTATCAATGCGGATGTTGTTTGGATATGATGTTGTGGTAGGTGCTGAGCAATATATATATAGGTGCCGCTGTTCCAGTGTACGTCAGTTAGTTCTTCCGGGTCGCTAGGTCTGGAGCTAGGTGTTAGTGTCGGTTACCGTTTAGGTGGTCAAGGACTGTTGGTAGAAATAGATTGGAAATATAAGGTGGAACTGTGGGGGCAGGGGTAGAGAGCACGAGATGCAATGTAAATATTTCATAAAAAATCCTGTAATATTCCTTATGGTGTAATAACACACTTTAAATTTTTTTTGAAAATTCAAAATATATGTTATATATTTATTAAGTTAAGTGTATCCTTAATATCCCTGATGTTTTTTTTATTAATTTTGTTTTTTAAAAATATTATTGGGGAAAAACCTCAATTCATGTTTTACACCCAAAAGGTGCAAATCGGAGAACAATGTGGGGTACAACATGGATAGGTATAATTTTACCACAAAAAAAGGCTTGCCTGGGACAACGGGTTTCCAATATTTGATAGTGGTGGTTAGCTAAAACTTGGTTGAAGTTATTATTTGGTCCTAACACTAATCAGTGTAGATTATTATTATTGATTCATAATCGAATAGTGGTAGTAATTAGTCGTATAGATGCTTTTTTTTCTCATATAGATTTGGTGTTCCTATTGTGGAATAAATGTGTATTGAGTTAGTTTAACGTTTTTGTAACTATGCCTGAGATGCGTATTGGTGATCGGTATACGGCACTGCCTTATGTGTATATGTACTGACTTAACCTATCATGCGGATTGTCAGAATACATGCGCTTAATTTAGTTGTATATAAGAGTGATTACTGTAACCACTATAGGTATTGTATAATAAGGGAGTATTAGAAAGGAATTGTACTGGGGTGTGATATTAGTGTCTGGTAGATGATAAGTGCGAATCAGGTAAGTGTGTTGGTTGCTTATCTCCAATGCGTAAGTATTCCCACCTTTGGGCTCGGACAGTTAACATTTTAGCTTGAGACGACGTCTATAGATAGTAGAAGGAATCGGTGTTCCTATGTGAGGTATGAGTGTATTTGTTTATTTTATGTGTGAAATTCAATTGCATAGTAGCGCTAATATTGAATAAGTATGATGTGCTTATTGGGGTGTCCGTATACGTACACGTTATTGGAGTGCAAATGAGTAGTTTATCTTCCTGATTTCGAAGGAGATAGAGAAGAAGGTGAATAAGGGATGGAACATGTCAGATGTATGGTGAAGATGTTAAGGATAGGGTAGAGATGGTTGAACTGGTTTATATTTGTGTGGTTTTCGACGTGAGTCAGAGTTCATCTTCGCTCTTAGAGAATTAGATGTATGGAGTTCTTTTGGAGTAGATCGGATAAGTGGTAAGTGTGAAGTATCGGTTGGAATCGAATGTTGGGGTGGATGAAAAACCAGAAATAGACGCAATGCTATTTTTCTGGTGCGTAACTCGTTATGATGCGAGGTAATGGGTAAAGAGGGTTTTCTGCTATTTGTTATTCTAGTGGACTAGGGTTATATAGCAGCTTTTTTTTAATTTTCTTTGAGAATAAAGTTTTTTACTGTTCCATTCTTCTCTGTATATAATTTATAAAGGGTTTGTATGGCGAATCAGAAGGTGCCTGATCGTGAAAAGAGAGATGTTGAGAGGTAATTATTTAGGGTGGTGATGTTAGTCGATTCGCTTAGTGGTTATCAAGTAGTTGTATTTGAGTCCCTTAAGAGAGATATCCGAGAGATGATGACGTTCCATGTGTGTTGTGGTGGATGGGTTGAGGGATGCGTAATGAGATATAAGGTGGATTGCGGATGTATGAGTAAATTGGTATAATGGATAAATGTAAAATTTACTTACTGTGGAAACAGGGACTGTGTTGATGAGGGTTATAGGAGAGGAGATGATAAGCATAGAACAGAGGCGGATAAAGGATATGGGATAAAGAAAAACTCTTCGTTCATCATAGTGAAAAACCTTGGACGCGAACACTAGGTGATGAAACCATTTCTTAGTGAGTAGAGTTGAAGTTGGTAAAAAGAATTTGTGAATGATGCGCATGATTGACTAACTCGCGCGCTCTCAACTAGATGGTATTATTGGAGGGGATTGTTGTTATAGGAGAAATATGATCACATTGAACTAAATTACGGTGGCAAGTGGATGTGCGTAATAGCTGCCTTCTATAGTTGGGTCTTGTTACCTCATACTGTTTCTAATCAGGTACAGTTTTTAATCTATCTTGACTCATAATATTTTTTTAATAGTTGTTTGGTTGGTTGATAAATTTTTTAATTGGTTCTTAACTGTTGTCATCGCGTAAATGAAGGTGTTGCATAGTTGAGAAAGAGGCTTGTGTTGTGAAAAAGATGATGAGTCAATTGTTGTAGAAGTGATTCATACTGCTATCTTGAGGGTCGATATGTGCTGATTGTTCGTATGACGCCTAACGGGGAAAAATATTGGTGTTTGAGAATTTCTTACACATTTTGCTCTAATGTGTTAACTTAGGATAATTTTCCGATTCTATCTAGTTAGCTCACGTACATCCATTACTCTTTGCGTTCTCACGATATTCTCGAATGAAACGATCTCAAGAGCTGAATCTATTGTTCATAAGTACTAAGAGTGTCGTTTAATTCGAAATGTTTTATTTTCTAGTACTCATTTTTTCTTTGCCTAGGAAATTATTTAATCAAATATTTTTTCATGACGCTAGAAGTCAGATTTGACATATGTGATAGACTATGGTGGAGGTTGTATTATGGACAAGTTTAGTTGTGATTGGATTATTCCTGTGGTTTATTACTTATCTGTAGATTGGTGAATTTATATAATAATATCGATGATGATAGTTCTGGAAATTCCCTTATCTTGTGGATTTGGTAAATATCTTCTTTTCTGGATGGCATATTCGGGATAATTATATTTCTTTTCTCTATTACTTATTATTTTCTGCTCCATTTAAAATAAGTGAAATACTAAATAAGTATTAGTAAACTTTTCTTTAATATTTTTAATTCTTTTGACTGCTTATCACTGTGCCAACATTAACTTTCGAATTTTTTTCATAAAATCTGTTAGACTACAGCTGACCACTTTTGAGTAATTCGTGCGAATAGATTAGATAAGTAGAAGTAGAGAGAGTGTGAAATAAGAAAGTCTCGTGTCACAATTGGCCAGATAGGTAATCTATTGTGAAAAATTAGTTGTCTGTTTATGTTTTGTGAACCTATGTATTGGTTTAATATATTATTTAAATTAGTATTATCTCATTTTTTTTCTTCTCTTTAATATTATTTTAATATTATAATGCTTCACCTTTCTTATATTTTTGGGTCATTTTTATATAATCTTTTAGATTTTTATTCGTATATGGTGAGGTACATCGTAATAGATATATTGTTAGTGTGTTCGTGGTTAATGGGTAATGTATAATGATATTTATACTGTATTATGTTAATTTTGCTGAGGATTTGGTTTAATACTTCTGTATAGGTTCAGGTTTGGGGAATTATGTAATCTTATTTGTTATTGAATAAATAGTGGTAGCAGAAAAAGAATCCATATTTATCGCTAAATATCTTGTACAGTGGTATAAGATTTGTATTTAATTTAGTAATGTTCGTTATATTACGAGGATTGTCTTAATATGTGGCTAGATCTTTTATATTAATGTTTATTATTATTGATAACCTAAATTATATTCTTTCTGTGGTTTGGGTTGTTTGCAGTGGCCAATCGCTAGTTCACGTTCTCGTTTGAGCGTACCTGGACTATCCGACTATCTAACTTTTCAATAATATGTACTCTACTATAATATATCAATCGTCTATCTAGACACTCATTTTATTTGAAACTGTATTTAATTAATTTAGTCACTTTATATATATATTGTTGGAGTGAAGAGTTGTGAAATTTTTATTTTTTTTGGATAATTAAAATTAAAAGTGATGAAAAAAAAAAATTTTCTGAATAAAGTCCCGTTTCCACCATGACAAGTTAGGAGATTATAATAAAATATAACGTGCACACATCTCACCACATAGAAGAAAGAGGATGTAAAATTAAACATATATTAAAAATTAAAACTTTAAGGGATACTCTATCGAAAGCATTTTAAAATGTCCATTGTTTATTTACAATAATTTCATATGAGTCGAAAGGATTGTCGTATAATATGACATTTATTTTTTTAATATTCTATTAAATAATATTTACTTTTCTCTATTTAATTTTTATTTCTCACTCACACACATGTATTATTTACTTTATCAGGAGGAACCCCTTCGTATCGAACGGTTTGGGGTACGCTACAACTACAGGCTGTGGTCGTTGTGTAAATATATTTATGATAATAATGTAATCTTTGTAATTACACTTGGGTCTCGAGTGAGCTTCTAGTAGGATCGAGGGTAGTGGTTTATTTATATTTTGTAATTGACTTTCCACGAGAAAGTAAAATTTTTTTTAGTAATGATAAGTAGGTGGTAATCAGAGTCAGTGACTACTTATGAATGAAGTCTAACTTTTGTACAGTATATTGTAATATACAATTTGTATCTAATATTATTTTTATACTCGAACGTGTACAAATAGCAATTTTAAGGCTAATTGTGGGATTGTTTACTTGTTTTTTTTTGCTGAGTCGCATCATTACCATATAAATTCACGCATCGTGGACATACGATCAGTTACTTCTTCTCATACTAACTGCATTTTCCGCATATTTCAATCTTACTTCTATATTCCGGCTCTCGTGATGTTCGTTTTTTATCATGTATATTTTTTAATTGTTCATATCATACAAAATGTTATATATATTATATTTATTTTATTATATAAATGTTAATTATATAATTAGCTTTCAAACAATAATTAATTATTAAGTAAGAATATAAATTGCTATTTTATAATAATTTACGTAGAAATGGTTCAATATATATAGTTATAACTATATATATTATATTACTTAGAATTATTAATTATAATTCTAATTTTATTATAGTTATAAATACTTATTAAATATATTAATATATAAAACGTTAAAATTATCATATTATTTATTTTTTTTATATTTTTTCATTATTGTGAAATATTAAAAATATTATTACCTATTATGACTCAACTTATCTCTAACATGCATAAATTTGGGGGGTCCAGATTATTTTTTATGTATACCGCTATTATTTGCCATGGAGTGGTGATTGATTGGATTTTGGAGTTGTGTAACAGTGTGTATATTGAGGAATAAGTCGGGTTTTACGAGGTGATTTGTGATGGTTTGAGTCTATCTAATGATAAGTGGGTTGATGAGAGGGAACATGAGAATGTTAAAGATAATTGAATAGGAGGAACTCTTTAAGTCATTACATTTGGATGTTATATTTAGGGTGAAGTTAGTATATAAAATGCTGATGGTTTGTGTTTTTTTAGCTAGGTTACATATACCAGTGTGCAATCAATTTAAATAGAGCATCATTCATTGACATGAAGGGACATGATATAAGTGGAATAGCACGGCGAATAACAACTTTAAGTATTCTGTATTGAGGATGTGTGGATCAAATCTTCTACATTGAAATAATTTTAAATGTAAGATAAATAAAATCGGGCAGAAAAAATATAGTGTATTGTATTTTAAGGGTTTTCAATTATGGAATGTTGTTTCCTATAGTGCTTAACAGTTCCGCTTATTTTGATAGGTACATGATATTGGGTAGCAATAGACTCTAACTCTCGGCAGTGTATTATGTAGTAGTATATATTATGTGTGGTATGGATTAAAGTTAAGCTATTACTATTGAAAATAGTGAATTATCTAAATGCTATTATATGATTATGTATGATTATGTTGAGTTATAGTGTTAAGTACTATTATAATAAAGTCGAAAGTTGATTGAGGTTTTAAGGCAGGGATTGTAGTATTCTCATGGTTCATTTCATAGTGTTAGTTATAATTAATAGACTTGAGGGTTATTGATATTAGATAAATTTTAATGAAGGTTTGAGTAGAGTGTCTCGTATGAGATGATAGGTTAGTTATAGTAAAATTGAATTTTGAGAATTGGAGGTGATTTCTCTATAACCTATTTAAATGTATTGAGAGATGATTTATTATGAGTTTTTGTAGTTGAGGTTATTCAAATATATATATGATATAAGAGTATTTTTGAAGATTTGGCATGTGTTTCGTAAAATCCAGGAGGAGTGGTTGAATAAGTTATAAACATAATGATATAATAAGTATAAGTTTAAAGGTTTAATATAGTGCTTGTACTAAGTGATATGGACATATTTCCGGTTGTTGATAATGTATTATGATATATATAAGTAGTGTTAATATGCTAGGAATAGGTAAAAGTGTATTATCACTGAGGTGAGAACTAATTTTTCAAGTTGACGATCACTGTTCGTGGGATCCACAAAGCAGTGAATAAAGATGTATTCGAATTGTCACAGAGCTGTACGCGGACGAGAAAAAGTTATAACTTTCGTGACATGAGGCTGCAGAAAGCGAGAATATGTGTGCAAGTAGATTACTCATTGGTTGTTTAAGATTGTAAAGGTGGATCTAAGTCATTTGAGTTATTCTAGGGGTTTATACTATTATATATTTTATGAGGGTTAATGATTTTATGATTGACCTGTGTTATATAATATTGTATATATGTAAAAGTTAAGGTAGTATGGTATATAATGCAAGAGGATCAACTCCCCGATGCATCTACTCAGTCATGTAGTACCTATAGTTAGGGTTAATGTAAAAGAATTTTGATGGTAAAATGAATTATAAGTAATGGATATTTTGGATACTAATTAATTTTCTTGTTATAAGGATATAAAGATCCCTGTTGATGCGTTTTAATGACTTAAAAGAACGCTATATATATCTTAGCATTTAATTGCAATAAAATGATAGATGACTGAAATTAGTGAAGAAATGGTCCGAAAACACAATACAAAACTATACTACAGTTCAATACATATTCTACAGTTTATTTTGTTACATATAACCGCTCTATACCTTCCACCACCTCAATAACGTAATCTCAACCACGGAAGATTACAAATCGCTGATTCATTAGTATTCTCAATAGCTTCAGGGTATGTTATAAAATGGTAAAAGAATCTACTAGACAGCATACCACAATCCATTTAAAATGGAAGAAAAATAAAAGGAAGGTGATTTTCCCATGGTTTCCAAGCTAAGGTGAAAGACTAGTGTTGTTCAATACGTGTAGGAATTGCCACACAAAATGTGAGATGCAGATTATGATAAGTATCTGTATCTCGGTATAAATGTATACAAGTTACAACTTTTGAGACCAGATGGTCCTATGAACCCTTATTCAACATACAATAGACAGGGTTAGATTTGACATTACTTAAGCTAGTGTATCACAATATGGTGTTGGAATAGTAAGGTTAGAGTTGAGGATTATATTGGTATTGGATGTATTTGTAGATCCAATTATATTATCCGTATTTATGTCGTGCATATCGACTATGAATGTGGATTTACTCTTTATTTTGTTGTGAGAATTATGCATATCCATATGGAAATAATGGGAACAAAGAGTACTTCTTGTAGACGGACTTTCTCGTAATTGGTGCGAGTAAGTGTATAATATGTAGCCGCTAATACTTTCTCTGCTCATGATAGCTCTTGTTACAGTTAGAGTATCAAGTTATATTCTGTGCAGTTCACTGAGATAATTTCAAAGAGTTTAATGAAGACCATAGAGAGATCAATGCTCTCTGATATATACGTTTCTTATAATTGTCATATAATTTGGCCTAGAAATGATTTGCCAATCAGAGATAAACACACTGGTTATTTGGAGTTCGTTTCAATAACTCTCTTTTTATTCTTCTTATTTCTAACTTCTGAAATAACAGTCGATGGGTCCGTCTATATGTTCACCTATGCCTCTTAAATTTGGTCAAAATTGCCCACGAGTTAATATCTGAGGAAATATCTTGCTATATGAGACTCTTTTCTTATAGAAGCTTTGTCGCATAATATGTGTGCCGTCAGATAGACCAACGATTTCTCATTGAGCTGGTTCAGGACTTTCAATCAGGAGAAGTTATTCCAGAGCTTGCAGGTGCGCACTCTATATCTCTTCTAGATACTACGCACTTCAGAAGTTAACTTAATCCGTCTTGTCACTTTCATGCTCTAGTGTAGTTTGATAGACTTAGTTATAATTACTTAAATCGCTCAAACTGAGTGCATGTTATGTTATAGTGCTCTCTCTCAACATGCGAACCTCTCGGAGCTCATACAGATAGAAGTTGGGCGTCATACTTGTGTAAATTTTATTGACTAAATACTCACAGATAGAGTTATTTTAAAGTGTTGTGTTGCTGTTTAAATAGAATCCTATTAGAGCACAACGGAAGCAAATCAGCGATTATTTTGGAATGTGCTTTAGGAGAATATCCCTTAAATATCAGCGGCTTATCTTGTCTCGATTATTTATAGGATTTGAGAGAGGGACTGTTGGTGCGATTAAGTATATTTATGACCATTGTTTGGATTAAGAAGGTCTCAATATTCAAGCTCTGGGTTACAAGGTGGAGAGGGAAAATTATGGTGATAATCTGCTCAACACTGCTTAAAACATTCTTGTGATTTTATTCGTATCACAGCAAGTTCTTAGGTATTTTGAACTCATAATTTACCATCCACAGACGACTTCAACCTGCTTCTTCACTGCATGTAAGTGCTTTGAGGTGATATTTTACATTAAGTCCGGTATATGATTAATATTAGTGCAAATGGATTGATTAGAAAGCCAAAAAAAAGACTACTCGCGCACTCCTACCTCGTCCGGTTGAATCCTTACGACTGGCTCAGTATAGGTTGACTAAGGAACAATCGACGTGAACCACTTTGTTACGAGAGAAAACATCATTTACCAATAAAGCTGTACATACTATATCACATAAAATTGGGTCATTCGGTATTTGAATTTTTTCCACTTTTCGATAGAATTTCGCCATTCAACTGGACCCATCGATAGGTGAAGGTTGTCATCTCGTTATCATATGCCTTGCAAATGTTGACGGTAGATTTGCTCGGTGGAGGTAGACGTGAGAAAGCACATAACAAGCTGGGATATTTTGCGAATTTTCTCGGCCACCCTATAATATCGGAACATCTCTATTCCATTCAGTAACAAACACTACGTCCTCTAATTGGTCATAGGCCCTTTGCATAGCAACACTATCGAACTGGACTGTGTTAGTGCCAGTCACAGTATACACGTGCGAAAGGGACTTAATTTTGGTCTACTAGCCGACCAGCTACGTACTAGAAAGTCACAACTCTATAAGTTTTCTTTGGTGCGAGATGACATTTAGGTACACATGCTGTAACGCTATGCATCCACTATCCTATAGTATTGTCAGTGCGAAAGCTTATGTCCTAAAAGATATTTACACAGACTTCTGAATTCAATCTTCTCCATTCGCAGCTACTCAGCTATTCTGTTACGAAAATGTAAACGTCCATCACCGTTAATATTGTCCTCACTTGACAGTGCACCATAACCTCTAAGATTTAAGTGTGCATAGATTTTCTCTTAGTATACAACTACCGCGCCGACTCTCCTGTTACACGTATCATCCGGCGCAGCAAGCAAGTCTCAAACTCTCCTCTCAGTATGTTGCCACACAGAGAGAACAAAATACATCCTCACACTTGATATGGTTCGCACACAACTCCACTTCTCATTTCTCATCAAATGCTTATACACGCATAGCCGCATGACAGATCTTTACGCAAGGATTAATTGCTATAACTAGAGTAACTATCATACTATATACGAAAATTTGAATAACCAAGGAGGACCATAACAATTCCTGCTTTAAACTCCAATTCACTGTTCGCGACATGTCAAATTATTGAACGTTGACGCACATTACTTTCCAAATAGTAGTCTCATTACAATTACGTTCGAGATAGTTCATTTTATCAGAAAGCTTACTTACGATACACCTATGATCAGATGTTCCCTAATGAACGTGCATTACAACTATCGCGTAGGTATTTGGAGTTTTTCATAACCACTAATTAACATCACTATTTGCCCTGTTGCAAATCCTCTCATAAAATTAATAATTATAAATGATATATATCAATTTATTTTCTCCCACAATTTTCCAATTGTACTTTTCACATGTCACAGATTTGTTGACTCACACATTACTTTACCACTCTTAGATTGTTTATCATAGTTTATACTAACTCCATTCAGACATGTTACAATGCATATCTAAATTAGCACACTTTTAACGAAAATATATCAGATATATTCATGGATTTGTTTTCTCCCTCTATACCAATATTTATATATATTAATCATTATAACATTTTGAAGATAATAAATACTAATTAATAACTAATTTACTACTATATCTATATAAATTAACCTTATACTAGATCTATTTATGTCTACTCACCCTATTTATTAATCACATTTATTTTATATTATGCTCTCACTTCACTCCAAATATCCTCTCGGAATACTTATACCTCTCACATTATAAACTAATGATTCATCTAAACTTCCAAATCCAATCATACACCATCTTACATTATACTATTTCTTTTACTTATTCTTTCAATAATTATTTACTATACTTACTATGGCTCAATAATTATTTGAAAGATATACTTAAGAAAATGATAAAAAAGGATATAAAATATGATTCATAAATTTTACTATAAATGTATCGTATTTTAACATACTAGAATATCTATCAATCAAATTGACGGATTTTTATTTTCAAGGAATTAAAAGGATTTTTAAATTGAAGGTCACATTCATATAAATATAATTTGCAATAACTTTTAATAGTTCCAAATAGAAAATCTAGCAAGGGATATATAGTGTTATTATTACATAAATATAATTAAATAACATAAAAGTAAAATATCTTAATTTTATACTAACGTAATACTCATTTTTCATCACTTATTTAAAAATTAATTAAATAGCAACAAAAATTTGAAATCTGAAAAGTTTTGTGGTTGGTTATAAGATCTTAAAGATAACTTCGTTGACTATATGAAAATTGAAAGAGTTATTTACTATATAGAGAACAGATAAAATAGACCAGGTACTACTCACAATAATTGCACACTACATGGATTAGCGTGGAGGGCTAGTCTTCAAACATGGTCAGATTTATGTGGGGGATATCACATAAAAACATATAGTAATATTTTCCGTCAATCCCTGTTCTAAATTAATACTATTTTATTTACTTTTCTAAGTACTACTGAAATGAATGAGTATTTTGGAGACACAATTCTTAAATACATAGGATCTTTTTTATGGAGAGCTAGTATTTTTCTTCAATAAATGATTTGATATCCTAATACTATTTACTTTACTAAATCAGTGTTTTTTCAATAATCGAAATCACGTTGTAATGGGTGTAACTACCAATTAACTAATATATTATTATTATACATCTTACACCACTCTACGGTACAACTAGGTCCACCACTACGGTAGTAGTTACATACAAAATATACTTTACTCAATCAGACCTATACTTACATATCGTTCTTACTTATCTATATATTTAGAATTGATTAAAATCATTTATAGCGAACATATAATATATTAAAAAAACAAAATCCATAATACTCTTAATATATATAATGATAATACATATAGCTTAGTAAATTGAATTATTAAATTAATATCGAAAAATCTTGTGCATAATAAGTCATAGTTATTGTTTTACGATATAGTTGTTCAGTGACTCTTTATTATTTTTTCATCTTATCTCACTACTTTTCTTTGTCATAGTGAGTGTCACTAGCGATATTTTTATATTGTCTTCAACCTTATGAAAATTTCTTAATTAAAATCTACATTCTCTCATTTATAAAGATATTAAGTTTGCACAAAATAGAGATCAACCTATCGCTCAGCCTGTCTCATCTTTCCCTTACTCAACATATGTAATAGATATTATGTAGTCTAGTTGTCGCTGTTGGAGCTAAAATTGACAAGCATAATATTTTTTTTATTCTAATATATAATCTTTAACATTTTCATTTTTTGCTCATTGGACTCCAAGTAAACCGAACGCAATTCTGGAATCAGCTTCTCTACTTTGTAAACATCCAGGCCAGAAACGGGTCCACATAAAGAGAAGCTATCCGAAAATTAAAAACTGAGAGTTTAACGAGACAAACTATAATAGCAATCTCTCACTGCAGAGTATTCGTATGACAAGATGTAAAGTAGACTATGAACAACATTAAATAAAAAATTCACATAAAATGATCTTCAATCTTACACAAGAGTAAATAAATATTAGAGACATATTAAAAAAATATCTATTAGGATAAAGTAGATTAATTTTATTTACTCTATCTAACATTTTCAACTAAGATAATTCTCATTATATCGATACAGATAAAATCAATATATATAATTTAAACACTCTAAAATTTATAAACATGCATGTATGTTTATGTTTGCAATGGAGGGCGATCTCTAATATATTTTTAAATACGATTTCAATTAGTGTAATTTAGATATCACTAAATATAAGGATAGAGTGACATCTGATATCAACATAAATTCATGAGATCAAAACTACAACAAACGTAATTACACACTATTAGACTAGCTGGCCAATGTGTTGAAACCATTTTTTTTCGTATACATATCTCTTGATATCGTCTACTTCATTCGCTGATAGATCTCGACTGACTACTAAATGCTGGATCTACATGATGACCTTGGGATACAATATCTTAGTTAGGACCCACTACTCTTGCAAATATTTCTTCAAATAGAAATATATAAGCTACCATAAATTGACCACAGACTAATGCATTATTAAATGGATATAATGGATATTGGTGAAATGGAACTTATCTCTAGATAATGTTCACTATGCCATATCCAGCTCCAGCTAAGCCAAATTTTGTTTTTCTCACAAATATTAAAAGGGATTTCCAGAACTTAATTCAATCAAGTCTCCTGTATCTAAGACAGTTTTCACGTCAATACTACAAGGCGTTCTTGAATTAACTACTTATGGGAAACTCGATTCATCATAGACTAACTTCAGTTGTTCCACAAGCCTCTGAGACGCATATATTGTCAAACGTGTACTTAGATTAACTTAAAATATATGAAATTTCACATAATTGCTCAACGGAGTCAGAATAGGCATTGTACATTGTTGTAAAAATACGAATTAAAGAGTACGACAGCATATCAATTGCTTCTCACAGTCACAATCATAATACACATTTCAATATCCCTCTGTTGTTCATGACCCTTTTACATTAAATGAAGTTTGATGAGTAATGGTACATGAGTGGATAGCTAGAGAAGTACTAAGGAAACGAAAAGTCGTAGAGATAGAATCACAATACATTGATAACTTGGTTGAGTCATGCCAGAGAACCCACTTACTCACCTAGCAACACCAATTATAGCTACCAACTCGCTCTTAGGACACTCTCATACATGACACATGATCCTCAAATTAATTAAAAATACCGTATATCCACTCCCAAAGAATATATTAAATATTCATATTTATCTCTCATCGAATATATAGGTTACCGTATAAATAGTTCAAACGAGACACATCCATATAAGGCATCATCAGGTACTTGACACATACCTCGACAACTAAAGTTGTATTCTATTGATATTTTTCGCTCAATACTTCACAACATCTCACTATCATACTAATAAGGGCTGTAGATTCTATTTATTTTTTTGGAAAATAAGTTCATATCACAAAAATTTTCAATAATTACTCTCACTAATATCTCATAATCACTTAATTCTCCTCTTTGTTTGACTAAAGTAATTGTGTTATTTGTCTTCAATAATAAAGCTTTCACATACTCTTGGACCTTCGAGTTAGCATTCTCGGTGGGTTTTACATTCAAACACTGCCGCAATCGACTCTCTGTAGTTCTTTGGCTAATTCCTACTTCATTCATCTGACGTTACCATATCCTAGGTTGGATTTTTTTATCTTTATTCAACCATTTTTAACAATACACCCAATCTTTTTCTTTCAATATACTGCAAGCAAACACACAAGCATTCAGAGATCCTGCACTACCGAAATAGTTACCTAACTAGAAACAGAATATCGGATAATACTCCAACTACATACAATCAACCCTTAAATACATTCACTTCATATCTCATTCTTATCACTATCAGGCACCTTCTATGTCATTACATATACAGGTATTAATTCTCAAATCTTATATTCTATACATCAATTACTATGATGTTCAACCCTTCTTTACCTCTAAATAATATTTTCTCATCGTTATTATTCAAATAACTCATTTATCCACTACGTAGAATCAATAATGCTTAATTCTTATGAGTATTTTCTATCCTCACATTATACTATTCTATTATTACAACCTACTTTCACACTTATACCATACTTTATATCTCGTCTGGTCGTCAAAGGACTATTCTCTAAAGCTAAAAACTGTCCACGCCTTTAACCATGTTTATACATCTAACTTTCGCTAGAATTAATATCACATACATCTTGATCATAAGTTATAACTATCTTTCTATATCTCATCATTCTTCATCTATTCAATCCTTCGATCATTATGATGGAATCACTATCCATTTACTCACTCACATATTTTACTCTCTCCAATAACCATACATATATCTTTTACGTTCACCATACTTAATCATATTCATAAACATCTCTACTATACTCTCTACCTCACATATGCCTATTTCATTCACTAAACTTAATTTCATCTCTTCTAAATTTCAATTCTTATCCTAACTCACCTGGTATACTACCAATCTTCTAGATTACCTTTAATACGTAACCTCCAACTAAATCTCGTGGAACTTCTTATATCTGATCCTTCTTCGATACACAATGATAATTAATTCACATATCATCCTGGAATTTGTTTATATATACCTCGATGACTTGGCAATTAACCATATACTCAGTATCAATCAAAGCTCACGAACAATCAGATCGACTGCACAATAAACCTTATACTTGCATAATCATTTAAATCTAAAGGACCAGGAAATGATAATTAAACATCTTTGTGTATGCGAGTATATCAAATCCGCCCTAATTCTAATCTGTGACAAAATTTTGAAATAAGCTGCACTTGGGCTCACTCGTGCTCTATATGAATGTCACTAGTCTCAACTCCAAAGCTCGTTACTCGCACGTATTATCCTCGGATGTAGTATGTAAACCTCTTATATCATGGTATATGACAGATGTAAGATATCATGCCTTCAATCACATTTACAATCTTCCCATTTCAGTTATTCACTATACAGCCTTGAGATCACACAGCTAAACCAGGGCACTATGATAACTCACCTGAGGATACACATCTATAAGCAACCGATGTGAAATCAAATAGAAGAAAAGCTTCTTCGAGCTAGGTTAATTGATTATGTAAACGTAAACGCTTCATTTGATAAGCTTCTAAGTGTTTAAAAGAGAAGTAAATCACTTCTGTAACGCTTACATCTCGTACTAGAGTTCCAGTCTTTCAGGGCGAGATTCTACAACAACTATACTCTCTAGCGCTTCGATTGGTCTTAATTATATACTGTGCTCCACATTCTATCTCTCCTGGATATGACACGATGGTATATATTTCTCTAGTCCGTGTACACGACCATAGACTCTAGATCAGAAGTGGCGCACCAACTCGCTGGCACAGCATATCAGTTTTGATTCATATGTTAGTGTATTCTCACGAACTCTTTACACTCCCTGAGGACAATATAATCTATCTGCACACGCTCGATTTGACTTTCCATCACTCACGCACTCTCCTACACGCCATCCCTTGCAGGTGTTTGCCAGTACAGGAAATGAGCATAATGAACGCTCTTGCACACTGAGTAAATACAAGCACCAGTTGCCAATCATAGATTTTACGTGTTAGACTCATCTGGCCCATCTTTCCACTCATCATATAACGAAAACGACTTGTTTATCTTTCTTTGAGTGTAATCCGTATGGGAGCCTTTTACTTTTATGGTACAATTTAATTCTCATCATCGTCAGACAGAACTGGGACATAATATACTCTCTTGTTTCACTCTCGACTTTCTTTTCTGTAGGCGTTTTTGATGCCTTTTTAGCATATTTCTTTTAAAACAATCCATTAAAGAAAGGTGGAAAATGGATACCTTCAAGCTTCACTTTCTCATTAACGTGAAGTCGTTTGGTCTATGCAGAAGAGCTTAGGAGCTAAATTTTTCATGCATTTCTTTCCAAAACATCACCGACATATTTTTTTTTTTTAAGGCTGATTCATCTAATTCATTGTTTAAAAAAATTAGCTTGATGGCAGATAACTTTAAGAAAGTAGTCTGACTACATAACAATTAGATTTTTATCACATAGAAACTTATAAAAGTCTTTTTTTTCTACTTGAATTTCTTAAGCTCTTTCACGAGTGTAATTTTATTTCACTGAGCTTTTGGCTTTTAAGTTGCCTATTTAAAATGATTATTTAATGCAATGGTAAGGGTAATCATTGGGGGACCTGTTTACTGTCACACGTTTAATGCTTGTTTTTAGTGATGTTGTCAACAGATGGCTCAAGTAAATGGAATATTTTTGCACTGGTGTGTAAAATCAGTCATATCATTTTTTCTGATTCTATTTTCAGACAGCGTAATATTTGGATATGTGTGAACTTTTGTTCATAGGACTTGATCTTTTAACATTATCGATATTTGAGTTTACTTGTCAGTCATGTAGATAACATTATGAATTACATTTTTTTTGTCTGATTTTGACTGTCTGTTGCTGCATCTGTAAAGTTTTAAAGCTTTTTTGGAATCTATTCACTCATCCCAACTGTTTGTAGCATTTTGGAGTGATCGTTCGTTCTTATGCCATATAAACGGGTTATATTTCATCCATCTTTAAGCTGACTTTTTCTGAATTTATACTATTTTTGAATTTGTGAATTTTTAAGCCTCTATATGGTTCTCAAAATTGTGAATAATTTTCTGAAATGTGATAGGGGCAAGTTCTCATTTCTTCTTTATTGACCTCCAAGCTAGCGTGTTTTGGTGCTCAGTTTACTTGCCGTTTACGAATTGAATCTTCTATTGGTTCTAGAAATAGTTCGATATTTAATGGGTCAAGGGCCCTTATAAGGATCTTTGACAAATGACAAGTATTTTGTTCGGACTCATATTGGTCTATCAATATTTGTGTTTATATTTTTGTTATTTTTTTTGAGTAAAATAAGTTTCTTAATAATTGGGTCTAATTTTTAAATTTGAGATTAGGTCACTTTCCGCTCTGATGTTGAATTGTGATTTTATGTTGTTATTAAAGGGGTGCAAGTATTGTTTCGGGATGGTCCGGATAGTTGCCGTGCAAAATAGCTCGAAATAATGAATATTCGGTTTGTATTTTGGCGTCGATATAGGTCCTGGATATTACTGATATATTTTACGAATATTCGGAGGCAATCCTCGTGAATATATATATATATATTATACTATTATATTATTTATATTTATATTATATATATATTTATAATTATATAGTATATTATATTATACTGATATTAATATATTTTATATATAGTAGTTATATATAGTATTATTATAAAATAATGAATAATAGATAATTAATATATTATAATGTAATAATATGAGATAATAATAATATATGTAATAATGTCGACTCAACTTTACAAGGCGGATTTACGCTCATGCGCCTCTCAAAATCGTTATATTTTACAACCTTTCTGTATTGCTTTGCGAGACATAGTGCATTTTTACATTATTCTATTAGGTGTCAGAGCTGGACGTCGAAATAATTGAGTTTTGCGTTGATCTCGTTGACCTTTTAATAAATTAGAAATTATAAAATAAAACTACATACAACTGATAGACTAAGTATATTTTATTAATATTTCTTATTGATTGCAGGACTAGAATATCATGACGTTCTGTGCTTTTAATAGTACATTAATTTTTATTTAATTTGGCAATTCAAAACATGTAATTTGAAACAGAGAAAACGGTTTTAATATTGTTTAATATATTTCGAGAATTTACACTTTAATGAAGGTAGGAAGGGTTATCGTGCTCTCATTGCTCCTTATATTCACGAGTTCGCCCCTGATTTTTATATATATAGTATATAATGGTTCGGTTATATATGTATTATATATATATTCAGTATCATATGATATAATAGTATATAGTTATAATTATAATATATATATTGATATAATATTATTTTATTATATGAATGTATATATTATATATATATATCTAATATATATTTTATATATGTTAATTATTATTATATATAATAATATATATTATATTTATATATATGATATATATATATATATATATATAGTATATGATAGTAGTAGTAATATATATATATATAATATATTTAAGTTTAATGGTATTTATATATATATATAGGATCTGCATCATTTGAATTGTCAAATGTTCATTGGGCGGTAGGTCGTGTGAATGAACTACTGGGTTTCTCAAAAAAATATTAGCGTATTCGGATTCAGGAAAGGAAAAAATAATATATCTTGAAAATTGTAAACAAAGTTGCTGGAGAAAATGTTTTTCCTTTTTCTTTTATAATAAGATTAACTTAAAAATAACAATAATAATTCCTACAAACAAATGTCAATATAAAAAAAATGTACGTGATTTTTAATTAAAAATTCAATATAAATTTTTTCAAAATTTTTTTGTGATAATAGTTTTATACAAAATCCTTTTAGTAAATGCTTAATTTATTTGAATCGTTACTCGACTTTTTGGGAAAATCGGATCTTGCGACCGACTGCCCAACTTTTTGGGACATCTGATCTCGACTCAGCTCCTTACCTTCTTTGAATAACGCTCAACTTCTTCCGATCCCATCTGATATATATATTCGTATTTATTATTTATAGACGTGGCATGCCTTAATTTTCCAGTGATGAGTGTTGGTTTATCTATAAATTGACATTTCATGAAGCGTTGACTGTGTGTGTCACTAAATGAATCATTTGCTTTGTCAAATAACTTTCTTTACCGTCTTTCTCTTACCTCGTATAAATTTTCTTTACTGGTCACAAATCTTAAATTATCTCCAAGATATTTATCTCTTATATTTTAGTGGAGTTGTTGTTTGTAGGATATATATAGATATATATATAAGTATACTATTTTTTTCTTTAAAAGGATGATCTATGTTCTATGTGTTTTAGATGTATGATTGCTACTTTTGTTAGTTGCAGGCAGATATTAATTTGTTTATTATTTTATTTATTTTTTTATGTTTATTCTATTTTATTGTTAAAAATTCGTTTGCATTTTTTGTTTTGTTTTTAATTTAGTTAAAACGTAATATTTTGTTTCTACATTTACGCGATTTACTAGTTGTATTAATTTCTTTGATTTATTAGCTGTTATTATGATGGAAATTATTTTGATATTATTGTTAATTTATATTATCGGCCTATGTTCTATTGTGTTGCTTCTTTTCTACCTCAGGTTTTTAAAATGATCAGAAAATTGAGTTTCTGGTTAACTTGGTGAGGGATACATGTTGATATTTTTTCTTTAGAAATTATAGTGCGAGAATTTATATACGAAAGATTTTGCGGCAAAACATTTAAAGGTAATTTTTTAAAACATTTTTTGTAAATGATTAATGTTTATTTTCATGTTTTAGATATTATGTACGTGAACTTTCAAGTCAGTAATACTAAACAGTTACCTATATCTATCCTGTGATTTAAATTTTTTTTTTTTTTTTACAAGAAAATCCTATGGGAGTTTTAACAAATTTGAGAAGCTGTAACTTTTTTTGCTAAAGAGACTGCCATGTTTGTTTTATTTTATTAATCATTATTTTTTTAAAGTAGCTATATCCTGTGATTTTTATAAAAATCTAGGGTGAAGCCACTCTACACTACAATTACCAAAAGCAAAAATTAACCAAATTTTTTTAATTTTTTTGAGCTTTATTTTTAAATTTTTTATTGAACATATAATTTAAAATGTATGCTAATCGCTAAAAAAAAAAAAAAAACTTTTTTTTTACACCATTTTTGTAAATTAAAAGTTTTATAGTTTTAATACAATAGTTGCGTAATAGCTGCTCACATTAGCTACATAATTACCAAGAAATAAAGTGATAATGGTGTTTTCACTATGGGGCAGCACACTCAAATTTGTGACACATTAGTTTGATTCTTATGTTCAATAAAATCAGTTTTCTTCCAATTCGCTGAACAACAACACAATAGTTGATCAATTATTAATAACATAAACTATGTTATTTTTTTTATTTAATTACTTCTGTTTATTCCAAATCGCCGGGTTCCATCACAACAGCTGATTCCAATTGTTAGTAAAAAGTAAACCACTTAAACCATGGTGATCCATTTTACAAGAAATTCGGGCTAAAACTGTGTCCCTTTTCAAGCCGAAGATAATAGTTAAAAAAGTGAAATGCTAAACCTGAAGCCGATTAAAACATAAACATAGGAGGTGGGTAACTAAATATAAAACCATAACAATCTCCGGCAACTCACAAGAGCAACCAACTTAAAAAAATAATAATAATATTAAAATAAAAATAATAAATCTTGAATCGATACGAAAACAACAACAATCTATATATACATAAGTCCCATGATGTTTTCTTACAGCAATCCAGCACTTTTATATTTTTGGATTAATTTTAGACTATTTAATACAAAATCATCCACATCTAAGCTTACTTTATTATTATTAAATGTTTCGGAAAGAAGGTCAGCCTCCCGAAAGCAACATGCGTTTAACAAAAAAAACTATAACAACTACAGGAAAATAAATAAAATTTTATTAATCAGGAGACATTTTTGTCCATGAAATTAAAAAAAAAAATAAAGCTTTTGAAAAATTTAACATTGTTAAAAATGTTGGAAAATCTGTATGATAATGAGAAGAAGAACGAAGGACTCCATCGCTTCGAGTGAACTTCAAAGATGCCAAATGTCGATTTTTTTTTTAAGTAAAAGATATCCCAAGAGTAAATCACAAAGATGGATAGAGTCGGGGTTTCTCGGCCTATCGGAGGACGACGAGGGTCTCTGTCCCTCCGTCGGCTCGAACCCCCTAAAAAGGAAATAAAAAGAAAAAATTAACATTTTCTCCAAAGCATAATAAAAAACAATATTTGGCGATTATAGGCTTCCACATATGTATCTCTTCTATTTTGGTTTAATTTTAAGATATAAAAAATATTATATACTTTCGCTTATGTCTCTTCTAATTTATTTTATTTTTAGTACCGTATTTAGATGTAAGATATAAAAAAGTCATATATGCAATTTAGTGGATTTTGTACTTTGCCAATATTGGGTAAAATTGACAGAATTCACTAAACACCAAAAACCAATGAGAACACTTCTGTCTTAAGAGCGGTCCTAATTTGTCGCGTTTGTTAAAATCAAAAATTCATAATCAAAAATGTAAAGTGTTAGGAGGTAAATTGTAATTTTCTCTTTAACCTTTATTAAATATTCATATTTTGAAAATCGAAGTCAGTTCCCAAGGTTTAAATATGTATATATTTGGATTATATTCATATGTTATCAACTAAGAACATTCCTCAAGGGACGTCAATACAAAGTAAATTACTTTCAAATACTTTAATTAATATAAAACAGTTCATAAAGTTCGATATGTAAAAATACTATATTGATTTGCGCTATTATTATTATAAAGCCGTTTTCTCTATTGGCCAGCTATTCTTACAATTCTTACAAAAATAAAACGTCTCAAAAAAATCGTTCGTTTTGTCAAATTTTTAAGAAAAATTTGAGAATATTCTCACCAAACGTAAGAATTTTGACAAATTCCGTAAGATTGCTTTCGCAATCTTACCAAAAATTCATATTTTCTTACGAAAAATGTAAAACAAACATGATGGCGGATACATCATGAATTTTTTTTCCTTTATATTTTTTACTTAATGTTATTAATTTTTTGATTAATGACTAAGAGTAATGAGATTGTGTCAAATATTTGTGATATTCACAATTAACTTCTCCTTTTAAAATATTTCATAAAAAAATGAAATGATAATTTTTCACTAGCGAGGCCCGTTTAATTTTCAGGCTTTGCCATTATTTTTGATTAAAAGATGTTACATATGCACTTTTCTTATTTTTTTTCTTGGTAGCATCATGACCAAATATTTATTTTTCATATCGTCATGATTTCAAGTTCATAATGTGAATAACAACTATACTAATAACTCTCTCTCCTCTCTCTTCTCTCTCTCTCTCCTCTATCTCTTCTCTCTCTCTCTCTATATATATATAATAATATTATAATATATATATATATATATATATATATATATATATATATATATATATTAATATATATAATATTATATATATAATATATATAATTATATATATATTAAAATATATATATATCTTACAACACTGAAAAATTACCTTTAAGAGTAAGGAAGAAAGGGCAATAATCTCTCCTCCATTTTTTTTATTAGTCTCCAAATAAGTAAAATATTCTGAAACATCATCATTATTCTTCCTTTTCTTAATAATACCCTCCAAATCCTTGAAGTTCATCATAAGTGTTTCTGACTTCTGCAAAAACAGCTGATTCCATTGTAAACAATTTCTGAGAATTCGCGACGGTTCGTTTTGGCACGGAAACCGTTCTTAAAATGCGTAAGATTTTGTCTTATCGAGCGTAAGACAAAATGCTAAAACGAAAACGGCTTAATTTAATCTGCTTTAGATTAAATTTTCGTCAATTGTGTAATCTAAGTAGCTCTCAACGAACGGGTTTGTTGCAAGTTCTTGATAACTCGTGCAGCCAATATTGCAAATTATAAATCAAGCTTTCTCCGTGGCTTATAGCAGTTTCGATATTTTGTGTATTATTGGTACAAAATCAATTTAAAATTAAGGTATATTTGAACATATGAAAACTAGAGACTGTAGAAGCCCATGGCCTATCAGACTAGCCCATTGGCGTTTTTTCCTAAGTTTAGTTAGTCCTAGTGTATTTAATTCAAATTTTGGTAAGAGAGTTAGAAAAGCAATGTATCATTTCCTAAAAAAAATCAAGCTCAAACTTAGGCCTAGTAGGCCTAGGTCATTTTCAACCTCAAAAAATTTTTATATTTTTTTTTGTCTTCAGACCTTTTTCCAAAAAATTTAAATCAAAGATAATTGCCCTGTGTAAGCCATATCTCATTTTTTTTCTCAAAAAATTCAATTTCAAGTATGCATTTGTCCTAGATCACTTCAACTTCAAAATTTAGTTTTTTGGACGTTTGTCTAATAACCTTTCAAAATTCAAATCAAATTAATTTGGCCTGGGGTAGCTATCTTTCTTTATTTCATCTTTCTTCAAGGTTGCATTTGTCCTTGGGTCATTCTAACCAAATTTCAGCGAAAATGTCTGACCCAGAGATACAAGCCCTTCTAGAAAAAATCGAAAAAAAAATCTAAGCCTATAGCTCAAACCATTTCATCCCTCAAGACACAAGTAAATTTATCTTAGTCAGATAGAGAGTAGGCCTATAGAAATAATAAAATATAAATGCAGAAGAAATTTCAAATACGTAAAGGAACTGTTAAGGCGTTGTTAGAAGATGTAAAAAAAAGAGATACTAATACAATAAAAATATATAATGATAATGAAGTTGACTCCCCGTTCCTGATTCATAATGAGGAGGGAGTTTGTGTCAGATTCATTACCAAGCTCAATTAAATCAGAAAATAAGGAGATAAAATTTAAAGGGACAAAGATCAACCACCCTTCCAAAAAATACTTGCCTCTCATGAGTGAATCTTCCTAGAGCTATAGTGGGTTCTTTGAGGCATGAAACTGATAAATTTGGCTTTATAAAACTTTATTTCAAAGATTAAAGTTCCTTAGAATTTACAGAAAATTTAAGTGATCATTAAACTCACTGCTTTAAAAAAAATAAAGGGATATGCATACTCTCAGATTCAGAATCTTTCTATTAGTGACAATAATTATAATAAGGCTCTTGAACTTTTAGATAAAGAATTCTTAGATGAACATTTCCTCATTGATGAAATATTAAAAAAATAATCAACTATAAAACCCTTC
>JABUQX010090519.1:0-2500 GCA_015478945.1 Trachelipus rathkii | reverse complement strand
AGTTTACAAAAAACAGTGAAGATAAAAGTAGAGTTTTACTCAATAAATTCATATTAAAAGAAATACCGATCACAAGATTCAAGAACGATAGTACGAAACGCAAAAGCCCTTATCATAAATCTCTGCCTTTTTTAATAGTCTGTGGCAGATATCTAAAGTATAGCAATTAACTAAAATAATCAGTATCAATTCTAACTTGATAAGGTCTAAAATTAATTATCTTCTTTCGATTTACAAAGCAATTAATTTTTATACATTTCAAATTGCAAAATAAACTTCTTTTATTAAAATATAAAAATGAATATGAAATATTCAGTAAACTTACTTTTGGGATAGCGAAATCAATAACAATAGTCTTTCCAAAATTAAATAAATAAACTAGGAATCTACACAATTGAGAAACCATGACTTCAGGCAAGATAACTCTGACACACGCCCCTCCTAAGAAGACAAAGTGACGTGTCATCTTTCTTCTTGAAAAGAAACGTATTGGATATCTTCGCCTGAAAAGTGTACAAGTCCTTCCTTCGGTATTTAAACTGTGCCATTGCTTTAATCCACGCTGAAGAGTTTCTTATTTCCTCGGTCTTCGGGATCGTTCCTCTGTCCGATCCATTTGTTCCTTCATCTTGACCTTTTGACATTGCAATGGAATCAATCAAGATGGCAAACTCTTTTGTATCAACGAAGGTTTGGAGTTTTCCAATTTCAATGTTCTTCTTCTCCAAACAGCCTTTGATCATTCCTCTATTCCAGTTCTCTTGGCCATCCAGAAAGAAGCGGCTGGACTTTGACTGGCTAAACGTCCTAGATTTTGTTGATGCATAATCCTTTGCATCTTCTGCTCCTGATGGAGAATGAGGAGTGGGAGCGGTCACTGCAACTTCCTCTTGGTTTACTACAGAGAGTTCAAAATCTTTCTTCACTGCACGAGATTCTTGAGCGAGAGGAGAAAAAAGAGCATCATTGATTAACGTTTCTGCAGTCTCTACTAAATCATTCTTCTCATGGTTTTGAAGTTCCTTCCCCTTCTCTTTATTTTCTTCAGGTACTACTTCATTTGCATCATCCTTTTCATCTTGGATATTTTCCAAAGGAGTGGTCAGCTGATCTTCAGATGACGCCTCAGTTTGAGACTTTTCCTCTTCTTTCGACTTCCTTCATATTCTTTCTTCTACTGGTTTAACGAACCCCTCAACTTCTTTTTTTTTTTTTCCCCCACCAAAAATTCCTATAACACCCCCGTCAAGATCACTGCAATGTGTACAACACTAAGCGACTATATGTCCCTCATTTAATACTGCTCCAAAAACAGCGTGAATGTGAGGATTATATATGATTTATGAATTGGGAGATTATATGCAATTTTCAACTGTCTTACATATCTGTTGTTACAGTTCAGTTTCAATGAACAACTTCGACAATTTTGATCCACGTCGGGTATTAATTTTATCATTATTTTTCAATAGCATTTCAGCTTATAAATATTCGACAAATGGTTGTCCACTCAGTAATAATTTATCACTTATTATTATACAGTAAGCATTCTCGCCGTTTGCACAAGAACCCATTCAACAATAGAGACTCGCTCGTAACTTAAGTCATCATTTTATTTCATATAAGCAAATCTTCTGCTTTACAATAATTCAACCCAATGATGAGCCTCACGTTACGAATACATTTTTATTTTTAATAGCGCCATTTCCTTTCACAGTAACTTCAACAATGGATGTGTCCTTGTCGGTATTAATTTATCATTCATATTTCCCGTAACACCTCATCTGATCTCCGAACTAGACGCGCCTAGGGATATTTTCCCAATAGTAAATATATAAGGCGTCGTAAAACTGAATAACAGAAGCTCCCTGTATTAAGCATGGAAAACAAAATCAACAACTCGCTAAAGTTGGAGGCAACTTGCTATAAACCAACAAAGCACGTCCAGTTAAACACGCACTTAAATAAAGAGGCCATAAACTGCGATCCCAATTTGAATATGTCGCTAGCTCTCAAAACGTTGGATGTATACGTCCATTTCGTCCCTTGATTCGACGAACGGCCATATTCGAACTTAACATGGTCGATGGGATACATGCTTAAATGGACGGACGATTGGGACTGATTGGACAGTCGTATCTTTTCCAATTCAAAGTTCCGTGTTGCGTTCGGCTTCTTCAGCTTTCTATCGTTTCTTCTTTCTTGAGTTGGCTTCCTCTCTCTTAAGTTAGCATTCCTTTCAGTTCCTCTTCTTGTGGCATCCTTTCAAGTCTTTCCTGCTTTCAGTCAATCCTCTCTACTTTCTTAGAATTAGCAATTCTTTCCCTCTTTCACTTCAATATGTGCCTTTCTGCCTCACAACCTTCTCTTCTGTTGTAGGCCTTCTCTCTTCTTTGTAATTTCAAGAGACTCTTTGCCTTTTAGGACCTAATTCTTTAGCAGTCTGCACCAATTGGTATCCATTTAATGTTGAAAAAGGAGAGAGACCGCTTGATCTCTCTCC
>JABUQX010090518.1:72500-91063 GCA_015478945.1 Trachelipus rathkii | reverse complement strand
CTTGACCATTTTTGGGGCGACTACTTATGACGTCTAAAATTTGTTCTGAAGGTTGTTTGCTTTTGCCATTTAAATCTAATATTTCGGCGAAACTTTTTCAAAAATAGTTACCCGAGCCTTTGCATATCGAAAAATCGAAAAAAATATTCGCACGATTGAAGTTAACTTTAATTCGGAAAACCGCGCCTGATGTTTCTTGAGAGCATTATTAAAACAGATCCGACTTCAGCATCCACTACCACTCATGCTCCACACTTTTCCAAAATAAACTACTTCTCCTTCCTCGGCGTTCGCTTATTTTTATATAGTCTCATCCGCGCTTATCCTGCTTGAAATATAAAAAATTAATGATTTTTTTAAGAAAGATTCTGTTTTTACATTTTTTGAGCAAATTAAAGCTAATCTATTTAAAATTAAGCGAACATGTTTCTAAAATATTGATGTATCCGAACACAGCAGTTCGATTAAAAAGAGTTTTTAACATCGCAACAAACGACCGACTTTTTTGGCGTTCTTCGCAAATCCCCGTACGAAAAAAAACCGTAACTCAAGTGCCCGTTTTTAACACAAGACGAAGAGGAATTTCTTCTTCGCCAGAGTAGGGTTTCTCTTCAGAGTATAAATAATCATCATATTAGACGGACAGCGCGTAAGTCGGCCGACGACTATCCTCTTGAAGTTCAACACTGTTCATTAGGCTCAGCGGGCGAGCTGCATTTATGGCAGAGCGGAAACGCTCGATTGACTTCTGAGAGGCAGAATTATTAAAACACGCCATTAGCTCCAATTTCCAAAAAAAATCGACAGAAACCTTTTATTCAAAAAATAGTTACCCGAGACGATAATTTCGGCCTAAAATTAGAAAAAAAAAAAATTGTATTTTTATATTCAGGCTAATAATGTACGAATATATGTACACAGAGAGACTGTAGAGGCGAGGGGGGAGTGGTTAAAAATTTGTCATTTACATAAAATTTCTAAAACACACCCCGTTCGTTCTCTTCTTCGGCGTTCCACCGCCTTTTATAGTAAGATCTTTAAGTGCATCTAAAATGATAAAAAAAAAATGGAAGATCGTTTTTTTTTTACAATTATGTTTTTTATATTTATTTATTTCAATTGCAATCTGGTAATATTTAACCGAAACTTAAAAGGGACGCAAAATTCGGTCCCGCCCAAAAAAAAATTTCGACTTCGCTGCCGAACGACCGATTTGCGCGGTTGCGCTGAGTTAATTCCCCATTGACCAGGAAACCGAAACCTCAGAAAGCGGGTGTGTTTTTTAACAGAGACTGAAGGAATTGTTCGCCTCGCCAAAGTAGGGCTTCTCTACTTCATGAGTTGATAATAAACTAAAATATATTACAGTTGTTGTGACTGAGAATCGATGCTAAAATGCTTGTTTCCTATTTTAAGGCGTTGGGTGGGGAGGCGAGCTGCACTATGGCAGACAGATCATCACTTCTGCGGCGGTTTGGATTATTTCAATCGGTACGATTGCTCCGTTTGCGAGTTGCTTTCGGGTGACACTTTAATATCATGATAGGGAAACGAGGCGATTTTCTTTAGCAATCTCAAAGAAAAAAATTTCATAAAATTTTTTTAAGTCGAAAATTTATATTTCAGAAATTCGAAAGAAGGAGCTTGCAACGCATGTTTATTCTCATCAGTGCGTCACATATATGACGTACCATATCGGTTTTTAATGAAAGTTTAGGCCTTAAGAAATCGTATTTTTGAAAGCGTTTTAGCCGACTTTTCGATTCCTAAGGAGACACAAGTATTATATTGACGTTCGAAAGGGGTATTAAACAAATATCGTATTGATGTAAATTTAAATATTAGGGCAACGTAAAGGAAAATTATAGTTGAAATATCAATTTCTGTGATATGACTTTGTTTTCTAACCCTATTTTTTTTGGCGTTTCTTCCGGGAAAAAAAAGGCTTCGCTTAAGGCAACGGAAATATAAATATAAACAACGATTCGATAAATATATTGATAAATAAATTATTAGTTTAAGAAAAAATTAAATTAAATATCAATTCTTTATAGACTTTCTTTCCTTAACTATTTTTTTTTGGATTTCTTCGAAAAAAAGCTCGCTTAGGGAACGAAAAATTAATTTTGCACCATATCCCGAGAAGTAAAAAGTAACGTTATTTTCGTGCTTTTGCTTCGCGCGAGATTCGTATATTTACCGAATAATAATAATTTAGTACAATTTTTATTTTATTTTTAATTTAGACACCCTAAAAAATGATTTAAAAAAGAAAATGGTATTTTATGGGAAACTAAATTAAAAAAGGAATAATTACAATAAAAAAATGTAATAAATTAATATTTTTCGGTAAATATACAAATCTTGCGAGAAGCCAAAGCACGAAATAACGTTACTTTTTACTTCTCGGGAGATGGTGCTAAATAAATTTTTCGTTCCTTAAGTGTTTTTTTTCGAGGGATGTGAAATTTTAGATTTGACTATAAAAAAGCGATCGCCGAAGAAGAGAGGTCAGTATATTTTTAAAGTGGAGCTGAGTGGACGTGTTTTAAAACTCTCTCAAGAAACAACGCGCGTTTCCGTATCAAAATTAAATTCCGAAATACTGTTTTCAATTTTAGGAAATCGTCGTTTCGGGTAACTTCTCGCTTCGGTCTTAAAAAAAAAAACTCGCTTAAGGAAACGAAAAAAATTCTTTCATTTGCACCTTACTCGCCGAGAATTTAAAAAATAACGTCTATTTTCACGCTTCTCCGCTTTGTCCGCCACGAGATCATAATTTATTGTACCGAATAATATTTATTATGTACTATGTTTAATTTTTCAATTAGTCACACTAAAAAATGAGGTTTAATGAAGAAGACGGTATTTAAAGAGGAGGCTAAATTTAAAAAAAAAAGAAAAAATTGCACAATTACACAAAGATATAGTGAGGTGTTCTTTTAAAACTGATATAAATCGAAGATCTAAGTGGTAATAAATAAATAAATTGTACCAAAGAAAATATATATACAAAATTTTTTACAGTCAAATTATTTTTTCGGAATTGTTGCAATTTAGACCTTCGCTTATACTAGTTCCCGATGAGTAGTGCGTCACTAATATGACGTCAATCGGTGTGAGACTACTTTAAGTCTTAACAAAATAATACTCGAAAGCTTCAGACCCGTTTTGCGATTCCCGTAAGGGCACTATATGTATAGTTGGACTTTTCGAAGGAACCGAAAAACGACCCTACCTACGTGCTCGCGGCGACAACTTTTTAGGGGATAACACTATCGCTTCAACCCATATAGTGACCGTCAGGAATGGGAACTGAAATATAAAGTCGAAGGTCTAAAGTGCGAAAATTTCTAAAAAAATTCATGAAAAATAATAATAATATTTTCACAAAAATTTTTTAAGTTTTTACGGAATTAGCACATAGACCTTGACTTATATCAGTTCCCGTTCAGATGAGGCGTCAATATATGACGTCATAATCGGTCTGAAGATACTTTAGCTTAACAAAAGGGTACTCGAAAGCGTTCAGCCGCTTTTGCGATTCCGTAAGGCGACGACTATATTATAGTGACTTTTCGAAGGGAACCGAGAAACGACCTAACGTAACATGCTCACGCGACACCTTTTTAGGGATAAAAACTATCGCATTCACGCAGCTATATACTTTCAAGGAATAATATAAGTCTAAGGAAATGATATAAGTCGAAGTCTAAGTATAATATAAGTCGAAGTCTAAGTGCTAAGTCGAAGATCTAAGTGCTAAGTCGTAGGTCTAAGTATAAGTCGAAGGTCTAAGATAATCTTGAAGTCTAAGTATAGTCGAGTCTAAGGTATAAGTCGCAAGGTTTAAGTGCTGACGTCGAAGCGTCTTTAATAGTGTTAAGTCGAAGGTCTAGTGCTAAGTCGGAAAGGTCTAAGGCTAAGTCGAAGGCTAAGAATAAGTCGCCAAGTCTAAGTGCTGAGTCGAGGTCTAAAATAAGTCGACAGTCTAAGTATAAGTCGAACGGTCGTTCTTAAATGGTGCTGAAAGTTCGAAGGTCTAAATATTAAGTCGCAAGGTCCAAGTGTTAAAAAATTAAAACAGATGCTCAAAATATAATTGTTCCTTTAAATTTTTAAGTCGAAATATTTCAGGGAATTTGCACTAGACCTTCGACTTTACCAGTTCCTAAGCCGGCGTCACTAACTATGACGTTCATAATCGGTTTTACGATTGTTCGAGCGTCTTAAAGAGAAATGGTATGGAAGCCGTTTCCAGTCGCTTGCGCGATTTCCCGTAAGGCGACACTATAATTATAGTAGAACGTTTCGAAGGGAAACCCAAAAAACGACCCCTTGCCCTTAACTTATCGACACCTTTTAGGTAGAAAACTATCGCTTGTGTTAGATACTGTGTGTGTTCTCTGTGTATAATGGCCCTTTGTCTATAGTTTATACTGAATAATAAGTTGAAATGTCTAATTCGACTAAAATTAAAAAATTTGAAAGGAAAAAAATTCAAAAGAGAATTAAAGTCGAGTGATGTTCGATATTTTGACTGACCTACTGTCCCCCACTCTTGAGATTTGCTGACTATAGGTGGGCATTTATTATGGGTTATTTTAAGGGTTAGAGAGCTTTGCGGTGGCAAATTTCAATTTTGTGTGTAGTTAGTGGTCCACAAAGTCTCTCTTATTAACTTTAACCGTGATTGCTCTTCTCTGTCCGCTTCGATAATGTATTGAACTATTTCTTTGAGTGGGGATCTCACGGCTTCATTGCTTTGGCGTGTTTGAGGAAACACTGACTGGTTATTAACTTTCCTTGATCTAGAATGATTGACTGAGTGGAGGGTGTGATAATTTTCTTCGTATCAATCTTATAATATCACTATGAGAGGTGATTTTAAAAAAAATTTTTAATGCTGGGTATTCTCACAAAAAGTTAACATCGAGACTGAATTTTCGAGTAGACCAAATAACAAGTCCTATGACTTAAAAAGATTAGATTTTTTGTAAAAAACTTTGTGTGTTGTATTTTTGCAAAAAAAATGTTCTATTTATAATTATAGTTAATTTCGTAAATTTTGAAAAAAAACTTGAATTATAAATTTAATATTCTTAAGTTTTTAGCTGAAAAATTCCTCTGAATACATAAGTTTTTTTTTTCCTTTTTATAAAAAAAAACATATTCTGCTATTAACACCATCGTAAATCATCTCTCGAAATCAAGCCACGTTATATATTTTTTGAAGGAGGTAATTGATATTTATTAAAACAATTTATTAAATATTTTAATCCTTTTTTGGGAAAAATAATGAAATGCCGGTTCATATTTTCATATTTTTTAGAATAATGTAATATAATATCTATGCGTGTGTATAATTCACGGTACTGTATGAAATAATACCACATACATTGATTAATAATTCTGCCCTAATAATTAAATATATATTATGTACATCATTTTATTTATGATTCCTTGATAAGTAATATTCCCTTTTTATTCGTGTTTTTTTCTAGTTCTGATTCTGAGCATCATGGCATCTACAACGAACCGAGAAATCATCGAACTGCCTTCAACGGAAAGAAAATTTCGAAAACTCGAATCAGCAAGCTCTCACGACGGAACGAAACGTCGCAGCTTTACCGATAAACTTTTTGGCAAACTCCTCTCGTACGCGGAGAAAAATACGAGCAACTACCACCACTGTAACAACCGTTTAAAAACATCGAGGAACGCCGGAAGTAAATCAGTTTTTTATCGAGACTACATTCAAAGAAGCTCGCCTTCCGGCGGTGCCGAGTTGTTCACGGATCCCGGTCTGAGAAAGGCGTATTGCGTCGTGACACCACATCCCTCCATCCCGGACGTAGTCTTCGAAAAGGCTGGAAGCGGCACCTCCCGACATCCATCGATGTATAAATTAACGCCGATCTCAGATAACCAACACGAGGAATCAAAGTTTACGTCAGCGCGACCTTCGTATTTCGACGCTGTCAAAATTAGCGACAGCGATGTGAAAGAATATAGCCCCTATTCCCCACAAATACAGGAAGAAGATATGAAATCGGCCATTCTTTTGGACGCAAGGGTGACTAATATAGAAAAGGTGATGGAAGAGCTCTTAGACAGCTCTCGCGTGAATAGGCGTGAATATAAGAACAAAAATAAATCTCGGGAAGCTCCCAGCATGGATCAAAATATAAACAGAGTTCTTTCCCCCCCAGCCGCCACTCTTACCGTTACAGCGACTGTCACTGGCAATGGCACCGCTACTGCCTCTTCAAATTCATATCCTCGACACATTCCCGTTAAATTTGATCCTCGTACTACACCTTGCACGGTCGGAGAAACTTTTTCACTCCCCGAAGACGGTTTACAGTCTGCCGCAAAAGGAAAACTCGTAAGGGAAATAAATAGCGAATCATCGCCCGGAAAAAGAAAAATGGAGTCTTTAGCGGCCAATTCTAGGATAGAAGGTGTCTCTGTCCATAAAAAAATAAGGAAAATCTTCAGAGACTGAATTACTGTAAGAAAAGCGTTAATAAAAAAAAATGACAAGAAGTAGGAACTTTAAAGAACGTGACAACATCATCACTACTATCGTCTTTCAAAATCCCCACGCTTGGTCGAAAGGATCTGTTCGAGAAGTGCCCATGAATAGTTTACTTTCTACGATGGAATATTAGACACTAGTCAGCAAGAGCTCACCTACGCCTGATCCCAATTAACTCATATTACTCAAATGAATCACTTAACACTAATTTATAAAATATGACATTGAAGTAAAAGAGAACTAAAATTCTTATACGAATAAGCATCGTGCAGCATAAAATTCTCATTTAATTTAGAAATGCCTTACTAAACATTTAACCGGATAAGTGTACGATACGTTTGCAAACAATGTGGTTATACCTCACTAAAATTTTATATTCTCTTCTTGATATCGCCTCATCTCGCCATTGTCTCTCGCAAAACCACTTGTTCCCAATGCTGCTACTAGCTCTATAATATCGTAGACTATGTAATACGTAGAGAGAGCGTGATTCAAAGGAAAGAGCGTATATTAAGATGCAAAGGTTGAATAGCCTCGCATTCCATACACCTAATAACGTCTCGATGCAAAGATCAGATCACCGAGAACCCTTGTCTTTACTGTTGTCCTTTCCTCAAGATATATTGCCAAAAATAGATGGCAGTGAGTAACACTAGCCACACAAGGACTCCAACTCACTTCGCAAGATCTAAATAATAATTGTAATGTATTATAGAGTATTGTAAGTTGTCCAGCAAGAGAAGTGAGTATGGTCTTTAGCATATGTGATATGGCGATACTAGATCTATCATGCGCTCTCACTTCATTCAGTTTCTTATTACTCTTTGCCGCGTATCTGAATCCTCATCATATCCATAGTTGTTCTCCAACTCTGGACACATCATCATGATTATATTAGGCCATAAATTAGGTTATAGATATCTATACTCGTATAGTCCTCATTGTATGAGTGTACAAGATCCGATTTCGCTTGCAGTAGAAAAGAAGCATCGTTCACTCGCATAACTCTCTTAGAATCCGCATAGACGTAATCTCCATATAGATTCCTATTTCTTGTCGTTAACTCTCTTCTCTCGGTTTCTTCTGAATTCATAGAATCAAATCGCAAAAGTAAGCTCAGACTTTCGCACGCCTCACTGGTTATATAATGCTTAAAGGATCTCTCACTAGGCCAGAAGAGTGATGATATTTTAAATTATACTTTATTTATATGTATATATATTAACATATATAATTAATTATATATATTATTTTTAAAAATAATTACTTTTACAGAGAGTGTTATAAATTTATCTTCATTTAGCTTTTGGATAAGATTTCAAATATATATATATATATATATATTAATATATTTATTCTAATTATTAGGTACTAGATATTTTACTTTTACCTAATGTTTATTAAAATATGTAAAATTAAAGTAATAAAAGTATGTATGATAAAAATATATATATAGTATATATACATTATATATTCATAATAAAAAATTTTGATCTTTCATTATTATTAATTCATAGAGTGTAACGGTTTTTTAATAAAATTAAAATATATCTGATATACTATACGATTATATAATCATATCTTAGGCTCTTACTCAAATTTCCATTTCATCTATTATCTTTTATACACCCCCCTTTATCTAGTCTAATTATTATTTTTACTTAAAACTTAGTGTACCTTTGAGGGTTCTCGTATGTAATTATTTTAAAAAATGTAACTAAATCCTTTTTTTTTTTTTTTACTTTTATTTTTTGTTATTATATATCAGAAATTTTTTTATCAATTTAAATATTATTTGTTTATTATATAAAGTACGAATACCTGCTTAGGGTCGCCACGTTCCCTAAGCGAGTTTTTCACGAGAAAACAAAAAAACAAAATAATATTTATTACCGAATTAACAGGACTGATATCGAGTACTGTACCGGAAGATAAGGTAAGCTAGTTAGTTTATTGACGATAGTATAAATTAAGTAATATATCGATACCACGCATAAACGGTAGCCTTTTCAGCGATCCGTATCCGATTCAATTTTTTATTGGGGTTTATTGGTTCGGAATATTATTACTATTTTAAAACTAAATAATGAATGATGAGGATGAATAGCTAGTATGACCCCTTAGCTCTCTATGATTATACTCATTCTTCCGTGGTTATTTATTATAGTTATTATTATATAATATGATATATATATATTTATTTTAATGTCGGGTCGTCTAATGACATACCTTTACATAGATAATATTTGAAAAATATTTTAAGTCAGTCTTATATAGAAAAAAATTACTCTATATAAATAGTTATTACTTCGCTTAACTCATCTTTAATACAGGACTTCTCAGATAGAATCGTAATATAGCGTATGCACGTAATATTATATAAATTTAATAATAACTCAGTTTAATAACAATATTTACGTATAGAAGTAATTAATGTGATATCTTATAAAATTAAAAATTATGGTCGTATCGCGCTAAGTTTGACTCAGAGGAATTTTCTCGTAGGATAAGTTATCGTAGTGATGTAGGTGAGTAGAAAAAATAATTAAACGGATTTTAGGTACTTTATCCTGTTATATATAGTATATATAAGCGTTACCGATAAGTTAAAGGTATATTAAAGCCGTTTTCATTTTAAGTATATATGATGTATATATGATAATATTTTATTTAAATATATAAATAAGTAAGAGAGTGTCGAAAATACTGCCGGTTGCCTATTTCGGCGGAGCGTTCGATCATTTTTCGAAGCTAGTAGTACTTCGGATATCCGTAAAACTAAAGCTGCTGAAGCGTGCTTTTATACGCCTCACTACGTTACTATACAATGTTATAATTATAATAGTATTATAATAGTATATATATAGTATGTATTATATATACTATAGATTATATAAGTAGATATTTGTAAAACAAAGTTATTGTAAAATTATAGTTTTTATATATATAATATATATAGTTAGAAGCTTTGATTTAGTAGAATTTTGGTGAAAAGAAAAATGTTGCAGAGCTATTCCTCCTCTTCGCTTTCTTTCAGCTCATTTAAGGTAGCGTTGTAATTTCTTCGAAGACGTTATTTACACTCCCTTGCCAAAATTACTATTTAAATAAAATTTTTTTGAATTGATATCGGTATTTAATATAATATTGTATGTTTCTTTATAATTGAATTTAATCAATTAAATTTATATTTATTATTCATTAAATAATTTTTTCTTTCATTTAAATATATATATAAATGATAAGTAATAGTAATTATAATAAATTTAAATATATTCGAAATTATTAATTATCTCTCTAAATAATATTTTTTTATATAAACTTAATATCTATTATTTATATATTATATGTTATATGTATTCAAACTAGAAAATTAAATCTTATATATATATGTATATAATCTAGTTCTGTTTACCCATGCGCAAATCAATTATAGGTTCTTACATACCGTAGTGTTAGATTTGAAAGATTATGGAATAGTAAAGTGATACCATACAACGTCGTCGTAGTAACCATAGTTTAGTTACGTATATTAGTTATTATCTATCTTATCTAGTACACTATCTATCGTATCTATCCTATCTATCATATATAATCTATACTAAGCACGTGATGCGAGTAACTCTTATAATCAGCTCTAATATTCTTTATATTCGTAAAATACAAATACATCATTTATCTACGAAGGATATTCTAATTGGTACTTTGTGAGTATCATAGCTTCTGATAATCATATACTAATCGTAATCCTAATCATATCTAATATAACTCTCTAATCCTGTACTGTACTCCAGTAGAATTCATAATTGTTCCATATATACATAGATATATATAATGAAATAAATTTTATGTATTACCTAATTCGAATATTATGATATGCGTCAAAAGCGTCAATTATAGATAAAGATATATATATATATAAATAAATATATAATATAACTAGGGTTTTAGCTCAATAGTTACCATCGCTCCTATATTATATTCACGAAATCATGAGTATATCATGTAATTTTGAATTTGCCCAGCTAAGAAACATTTCCTCAAAATTACACACAATATTTGAAAACTATTTCTTGTCCTTAAGAATTAGTTCAATTGATGAATTCGATCACAAAATAACGCTCAATGAACCGAGTTATAATAATCCGATCGCCACTAACAGCAACGCAATATAAACGGGGAACAGTTATCAATCATTTTCTGTTAACGACCGTCCTATTATTGCTGATCTACGCTCCGAAGAAACTACGCCTCTCTTTAAACCCAACAAAGCCTCGTTGTCGTCGTCGTCGTCATTATCAGAGGCCGAAACGCTTCTTTCTAAAGATTCGCGATCTCGAGAAGCTCAAATTCATGTTGTTTTCGAGAAAATGATTTGCAAAGTTTGCTTGGACAAAGACACGGAAAAGTTATGTTGACCTTGTAGACACTTGATGACACTTCGATGACTCTGCATCTTCGTGCGCACCGGCCCCTCACCTGTGTCGGTACCGATGAAGAATCTATAAAAGCCACCATTAAACCAATCTTCGCCTGAGATTTATCGATATTTGGAAATACGTATATTAAATATTATTTTCATCTTTTATTCAAAATTGATATCTTCTTCTTCATCGTTTCTATATTAGTTAACGATAAGATTCCACCTTTTTTACTCAATTAAATAACATTATTTAATGCATTAAATTTTTTTATATTTAGTTAAATATTTGTTATGTTAATCCTTAGGTACACCTGTTTTCGCACTTATATATCTCTCGACTATATATCAGTTCCCTTTGAAACTTCACTACATTAATTATATAAACAAAGAAAAACAAAAAACAATTAATATAATATGCATCCTTATATTATTGTATTTATTTTTGGTTTTTCTTAAAAAAAAGCTCGGCTAAAGGAACGAGCAAAAATAATGTGGTTGCACCCATCTCCCGAGAGTTAAAAAGTAACGTTATTTCGTGCTTTCGCTTTTTCCGCCAGATTCATATATTATACCGAAAAAAAATAATTTTTACTTCAATTTTTATTTTATTTAATTATACCTTAAGAGTTTCATGTTTTTTTTTAAAGAAAGAAAAGGATTTATTAAATGGACACTAAATTAAAAAAAAAGAAATAATTCATTAAAAAATTAAAATAAATTATATAAATATTTATTCGTGGCCAATAATATTATCTAAATCTCGCGCAATGAGCAGAAGATAAGTCATACAGATAATATATACGTATATTACTTTTATATATATTATATATATTAACTTCTTCAGGTATATCAGTAGTTGTGCAATATAATCATAAATATTTTTTTATTTCTTTATTATTAATTTGTTATATCCTTTAACGTGTGTCCTATTGTAGTTTTATTTATTGTTAGTAATTTTCTGTTTTTAATATTTACCGTTTGAAAGGTATTTAGTCTTAGTTCTCTCTTCATTTTTTCCTGTCCGAAATAAACAACATAACACAAATTCACTATGCTCAGCGATATCGATTAATAGTGTTATTACCACAAAATCGAAACAAATTATTTTTTTTATCTTACAGACTTCATCTTCCTCTCCTGTTCTACTGATGACGACGATCTTTCCCTTCACTCTATTCTACTGGTCGACCTTCTTTGCCTTCTCTCTGTTCTACTGACGACGATTCCCTTCTTTCTATTCTATTGACGTCGGATTGTAGAGATTACGACTTTGTTTCCCTTCTCATCAGTAGTGAAAATGTTTGAAGCTGTTTAAATTTGGGACCAAAGAACAGTCAAGAAATTCCTAAAGTTCCTCAAAACTCGCGAGGGGGTACCCTTAAGATTTTTTTTTACGTTAATTTTTTTTAAAGTGTTACAATTAGAATATGATAATATTCTATTACATATTTTTTTTTTATTATTTTATTTATCTCCTACCTTATCTGAATTAAAATATTTCCTTTTAATTCTCATCATCTCAGAGCCTAGTGCCTAATAAAATTTATAAATTTAATGTATGAATTGATAACTATCAATCCAAAGTGAATAACTGAAAAAATTTAAAACAAACAGATTTTTTTCTGTCAACTGGCCATACCTCTCATCCTAAAAATATAAATATATCGGTCCTCAGAAACATAAAATATCATATTTCAAACTTTTTATGTAGGACCCTTTTGAGTGTGGGGCGATTGGTATTTTTATTTTAGATATGAAAAAGTCAGAAAACATTTTGACCGAAAGGAATTTAAATTCTAGGCCTATTGATACACTCGCTCTTTACCGAATTGTAACTGTATCTCTCTACTATTATTATATTTTTAGACCCTAGTATATATTAGATGTAATAGATATGTAGGTAAACATGGCTTTTAGATCTATTTAGGCCCAAATAACTTAATTGTATATGTCTAATAATACCAATAATACTAATAATAAGAAATTAAATGGCACTAATATATATTATATAAATGTATTTCCAAAATACCCTCCTAGTTTTAGGTAACTACTGTTTAATATATATATTATAGCGGTCACATAATTATATGTTGTTGAGTATTACTTAAACCCATACCTTATATTGAGATAATCATGGCACAAATTTGTGTCAAACCCCCTATTGGGAAATGAGGACAAAATTGTGTCAAAAAAACATCCACGATTATGGAATAGAAACATGGTAATCAAAAATTTAGTAAGATCAAAACCCCCCGTATTTTGACTGAGTTAATCAAATGCTAGACTAACAATTTGTCGCCTATCATATATATATATATAATGGCTAAAAACAAGAAGATTGTGAGTAAGAACATGGTCATACAATTATTGTGTGTCATAACACCACCTATATTTTGGGAACATGACACAAAAATTTTAGAGTTGTCAATAACCCCCTAATTTGGGAATACAGGTACACAAAATGGATATAACAAAAAGAGAATATATAAAACAGAAATTGTTGCCAATTATGTTTGAGCATATTAAAGATATAATAAATATTTATATATTATATTATATATAAATATTGTATTATACATTATAAATGTATATATATTATTATATATATTATATATATTATTATATTAATATATATAATATATATAATATATATAATATATATACATATTATACATATATTATATATATTTATATATATATATATTTATATTATATATATATATATATATAATATATATATATTATCTATTTATATATATATAATCTAGATATATATATAATATATATATAATATTATATATATAATATATATATAGATACACTGTTATAATATATATATTAATTATATATATATATATATTATAATATTATATATATATATATTAATTATTATATATGTACCAGTTGCTGTATCCCTTTAGGTTGTCCCGTTTAGATTATAGTGATCACCGATAATTTTTTTATTATCAATATTCTAATTCTGCCGCTAACCATTATGTTAGACTAACATATATTTTATCCGGTCTGGCTTTGACTACACCCAAAATATTTTTTCCTTTTGATATATAATAATTTAATAATATTATTATATTTAGATATACTGTAATATTATACAAGATTAAAACTAACCGTATTTGTGTAAATAAATACATAGTAGGCCGAAGCCCCTAGGACACACTCACTAAAGGATATATGTAGGTTCTGACGCGCCGCAATCATTAACGCCTTAGCAATCCTTGTGTTCTCGTTTATTTATCTATATTAATGAGGTTATTTATTTCATCACAAATAATTATTACTTTATTGATAGTATAATTATATTATTCTATAGAGAATATTTTTATATATTTATTTATATATATCTATATAATTTTTATTTGATTAATTTTTAATTTGATATTTTTCTAATAAATAAAATACGTTTAAAATCTTAATTAATATATATAAATATAATTTTTTTTCCGTTAGCACATCAGTTCGGGTTGCGTCCTAGCGCCGATGTGTAGATTTTATTAAGGTAAGAAGTTAGATACCAACACACGTAAAGTAGATTACAGTATTGTATAACGAGTATATATATATAGTAATATATATATATACTATATATATATATTAATATATTATATTAATATATATATTATATATAATATAATAATATATATATATTTAATATATACTATATATATATAAATTATATTAATATATATATAATATATATATTATATTAATATATATATTATATATATATATATAATATGATAAATATATATATTTTATATATATATATATATTATATATATTATATATATAATATTATATTAATATTAATAATATATATATATTATATATTATATATATATAATATATATATATAAATATTATATTATATATATATATACTATATTATATATATATTATATATTATATTAGTATATTAATATTAGTGACTAAAATATATTTATAACATTTTATTATATTAGCTCACCACCAATTATTATTATTAACTTCTCTTTAAATATCGGGAGCAATAACTAAAATAAGCTATATTACAGTTTAATACGATAAAGAAAATATTTTAAGAAATTTTTTTTTATTTTCATTATTTCTGAACTGAAGAGAACGTTTTAACTTTGACTAAATGGTTATAGAATTTGGACAAAGGAAACTTAAATCGTAATTCTACCTTTTGTGCAAGAGAAACATCTTTGGTCTTTGTAATCATTTAAAAAAAATTTTTGGGGGTAGTTTGAGTTTGCGAGTTCTTTAAGAAAATCAATTTTTTAAATTTTTAGTCTATCAAAGTGGGTTAATATCTTGAAACTTAAAATCAAAGGGTAAATAAACTACTAGTATGATTCTATAATACCTGAACGTTTCGGTTTATTCTGGCTTGTCAAATTTCATTTTCGAAACAATAAAAATTTAATTTTTGGCAACCTATATAGTTGTAACACATCAAAGGATCAAAATACGTATTGAAGCTATTTTTTTCTAATTCTATTCTAGATTAAAATTCCTTTGTTAGATTTCAAATGTTTTTCCCCGAAAATAGTTAGAACGAAGTCAATGAGGTTGTATAAATAAGCATGACAGTAAAATAACTTTCTCTCTATATGATAAAGTGATTTTAATTTTTATTTCGGAAATGGAAATTGTTGGAGAAAGCCATTTGGTGTTTGATTAATTAAAATTAAATAAAAAATAAAATTTATAAAATAATAAGGTCTCCTTTAAATAAGTTAACTTAAAATACTGTATCTGCCCTGTGACTTGATACCATAAAATTCCACTATTCAAGTTAATTCCCAACTGGATAAATAATTATAACCATAGTTTGCAGAAAATATAAAGTCGAGTGTTTAATTACTTTAACGCTATACGGAATCTTTAAAGATTGATGAAAGATTGATAAGCCTAATCCTTTTTCCCTAATTTAATAATTCTTCTCAAATAATAATCCTATTAGATTATAAGGACACGTGAGAAAATTGTAGTAATGTAGATCCGAATTAATTTTTTCAGTTTTTAATTCTATGTTAATAAAGCTGTCATTAACAAACATTCAATTTCATCATACCATGGAAATTTTGCAACAGAGAATTAATGATTTCATGTGTAAATGGAGAAGGAATTATAACTAGGAGCCGGAGCTGGAGCCGAACAATTTTAAAATGCTGGAGAAGGAGTCGGAGCTGGAGTCGGAGCCGGATAATTTTAAAATACTGGGGCCGGAGTCGGGTAATTTTAAAATGATAGAGCCGGAAAGCAATTTGCGAGCTCCACAGCCCTGGTTTAAAATTAATTGTTATTTTTGAGTGCTTAATATAAACATTTTTGGCTCAAAAACCTATAGGAACATTAATATAGATGATGTAAACAATAAATTTTTTCCTTTCAAAATATTGATTTTAAAGTTAAAAAAAAAAAGCTATCAAAAGAAAAAAACGTTGTTTTTATTAATTTTTATGAAAAAAGCATTTTTTTAAGCATTGTTTTCCGCCCTGCTATAAACGCATTAATTCCCCAAGAATTTAATACTGTTACAGAATACTTTGGAGTAGCGTGTTTCCACAACCTTTCTGGAGTCGCAACCTCCTTTTCTAGTACTCAAATAACCGGCAACTGATACCCATACAGTAGCAATAATAATAATAATAATAATAATAATATAATAATAATAATAATAATATAATAATAAAAATAAAAATAATAATAATAATAATTAATAAATAATAGTAATAATTAATAATAGTAATAATTAAATAATAATAATAATAATAATAATAATAATAATAATAATAATAATAATAATAATAATAATAATAATAATAATAATAATAAATAATATAATAAATAATATAATAACTAATAATAATAATAATAATAATAATAAGTAAATAAAATTATATATATAATATAAATATAAATTATATAGGCTATAATATAGATATAAATATATACTATTTCATATATATTATACTAATTTATATATATATATTAAATCTTATATATAGTATATTATATATATATATATATATATTATAGAATGTAATAAAAACAGATGGGAAGCAACAGAAGACCGAAGTTTCAAAAAAAAAAAAAAAAAAATAAAAAAAAAAATCGGGAAAAAGGGAGAAGACATGGAGAATTTTTTAGTTAGAATGTAATCTTATGAATTGGTTGCTTAGGATTGATCTTCAAGCAAGAAATAGAGAAATGGAAAGTGATGTACAATTTTACACTTAATACTTTTTAATTTTAAAATTTATATTTTGGAGTGTGCATATTTTGAAATTAAAATAAATTACACTAGTCAAAACGAAAATGTGCTAAAAACATATATGATGATGAAAACTATCAATTGGCTTTCATTTATCACGAAAATTAGAAATTTCCGTTATGAATTAGTGAAAAAAATCCAATTTAAACAACAAAATTTTCAGTTTAAAAAATTTGGATTGGCAACATTGATTGAATATTCTCATACCAACTGAGGCCATTTTGTAGATACAGATTTCCTTTGTATTGTTTATAGAAGCCTAAATCGTGTGATTCTTCTGCTAATTAGCTCGTGTGAATCGTCTATTTCTCTAAATAAATTTGTTTGTGTGAATCCTCTTTATTTCTGATTAATTTTTATTTCATTTTCAAATTAATTAATTTCAAGACGACGCGTATACGTGTGTTAATAGTGTAAAAAAATTTTGTTTGCTGCGAAGTGGCCTTTCCATCCAAGAAACATGAAATTACTTCATTAATAAAGACGACAAATTAACATTATTTCGGTTGGTGGCCGTTCCCATGATATGGCGAGAACCTACCAACAAAGTAAGTGATTATTATTTCTGCATAATGCCTCCTATTCAGCATGGAATGTCGAAAAAGAAAAAGCGAACAATCATCATTCCAAATAAATATACCATCAGATATACGACCAGTAGCACACTTAAATGATCTGCCTGCTCCTATCCCACCAAATCATTACGTCTTAGATCCCGAAGAGACTTTTCAGCAAGATCCTAATTTTACGTTAGAATCAACCTCGTTCAGTAAGCCACATAAAATGAAGTGAATAAATTATTTTTCGGGATCTGGATTTAAATACAAACAAAGTTGAACTCCTTTTCTCCAGTGACTGTATATAGAAAACTGTATATTTTTAAAAATGGAAAGCAACCTTGTTGATTACATTGATATCCGTAAATGGTATCTAATGACATCTTTGGGAATGGAGTTTAGCCCACAAGACCGGACAATTTTCATAGACTCGTTTAAGTCAAGTTTTAAAGCAGTTTTGCTTCACAGTGGAAATAAACTGCCTTCTGTGCCTGTAGATCACACAGTGCATATGGAAGTGAGCTATGAAAATATGAATTTACTTCTTGAAAAAATCAAATATGAAGACCATCAATGGCAGGTATGCGAAGATCTGAAAGTTATTGCCATCTTAATTCGGAATTAAATTAGGGTATTCGAAATATTGTTACTTTATCTGCTAATGGTACAAGCGGGATAGGTTATCAAACTACAAAAGAAAACACGGACTTGAAAGGAAACTAATGGAGGCTGAAAAAATATCTAGTATACTCCCTCTGTTGC